>PVKU01002352.1:52205-233257 GCA_004027475.1 Anoura caudifer
CACACACACACACACACACACACACACACACACACACACACGATTCCCTTCGCCCTCTGGGGGGTGGGGAGGGGTAGTGTTCCTTTTTCAACAGTGTGCTTCTTTGGGAGAAGCAGAGAATAGGACCCGAAACTGCCATTTCAAAGGTGAGGGAGGGAGGGAGGGAGGGAGGAGGGGGGAGGAATTTCAAAGGAGATTTCTAGGACCATTACAAGGGGGGACCCCTAAAAAAACCCAGAGTTTATTTATAAAAATCGTGCATTCATTCTCGTACGTTTCAACACCAGTCACCTTCGAAGTTCTTTCCATCTGGTGCAAACACATAGAGAGACTTTTCCCCGCGGCTCACAGTGTTTGAACTCATCGGTGCTGATGACTTTTAGTGCTCCTGCCCTTTTTTTTGTTTCACCTCTTCCACCTCAGCAAAATGTTTCCCTTTGAGACTTTTTTCATCCAGGGAAACAAAAATAAAAGTTGCCCAGGGTGAGATCGGGGAATAGGGAGGGTGGGGCACGGGGGTCACGCTGTTTTTGGTCAGAAACTGCTGACCGCTCAGCCTGGTGTGGGCAGGTGGGCTTGCGAGTCACCCATCTTGAAATGGGCAAAGGCGTTGAAAGTGTCTACCAAAAAAATGCACTGAAACAGAACGCAGCCTCTCACAACGACGCCAGCTGGTGCACGGATACAGATGGGTTCCTAGAACACTCCCCTAGTGGGGGAAGCCTGTCCTGCAAGGGGCCCGCCCTCCAGAAGATAATTCACCTGAACTTCTGTCTGCCGTGTTCCCTGCTGACTTACTGTTGTTCGGTAAAACAGAATGGTCCTAGACTCCCCTCTCAGTTCTGTGTATTTGGACCGGGTCGGAAAACTCGGGTCTGATGGAGGGAACAGCGTTTGCATCATTCCCGCGTCAGACGGTGCACTGGCCCCGCAGCCGAGCACGGTGCATGGCTGTGTTCTTCAGCTCCCTCGGGTGGCGGGGACTCGACTTTTCTCGTTAACTAGGCTGACAATTTCCCGATCCCTGTGTGGCCTGACCTTTGCCCTGTGCAGTCCCCACTCAGCAGGGTCCCCGGCGGGTCCCCAGCTGCTGAAACAGACACTGTTTGCGGAACGAACACTCTCTCTCTGGACTTCCCGTCCCTCTCAAAGCCAACCCTGCTGTAAAGGGGCTTGTGGGCTCTGTCGTGTCCCTGCCCCGGGAGGCAGGGCCGCCCCCGTGGTCAGTGTGGACAGCCCCCGGGGCAGTGGGACCCGTGTGGGCCTGTCGAGGGGGGCCCGCAAGCCCCCACCCTTTCCCGAGGTACCCAGGCTCCAGGCCTCCTGGAACCTCATTCCTCAGCTTGCTCCACAGAGCAGCGCCGAAGCCAGACAGCCCCTTCTCCGGGGCGTGTGGGGCCCCCGCCTCCGGGCCCTCCCCTCCCAGGGGGTGGGCGTTCCCGTGGCTTCGTCCTGGGTTGCTGCGCTGGCTGACGGCCTGCCCTGCCTCCGCAGCTCCGTGCCTGCGGCACCCCGCGCGCTGACTGCTCCTTCCCACTTTCCCGTCTCTCTCCAAGGAGCCAGGAGTCCGTCCCTCTGCTCTGCCCGGTCGGCCCCCCACCTTCCTTCTCCCTTGTCCGACCTCGTCTCCCGCTGCTGCCCGCCCCTTCCTGATCCCCGCCTCCCACCACCAGCCCCGGTCACTCTGTGGCCGAGCCTGTCCTCGTCAGAGCTCCTTCCGGGGACGCCCCAGGACTCCATGCTCCCTTCCCAAGGCCGCCTCCCCGATGAGGTCTGCCTTCCTCGGTCTGCACGTGCGCCCTGCTGCAGGCCACGGTCTCAGGCCCTGTTCTTACAATCACGGGATGAGGCCTTTAACCTCGGTTCCGGCCCTGTTTTCCGCAGCGCCGGCCTGGTTTGTCCTATCCCTGCAGGCGCTCTGGGGCACCGCACGGGACCCTTGGGCTTTGAGCAGCGTGGCCCCAGCGAAATCGCTCAGGGGAGCATGACAAGCACCTTTCGGGTCACACCTTCACCTCCAGACCTGGCCTCCCCGCAGCTCTGGGTCAGGCTGAATTTACGGGTGGGACCTAGTGGCCCCATGCTGGGCTCTGTGGACACTCTCTGGCCTGGGGACACTCTGTTGGTCACCTAAAGAAAACTCACCAGGCCTGCTAAGTGGCACGAGGACTTCCTTAGCTGCGCTTCGCCGTGGTCAGCGGACCGAGCCTGTGACACACAGACCGAGTTTCCCGCCCCTGTGTTCTGAGCCGCTGAGCCTCAGCCCCGTGCATTTCTCCGCTTCTCCTGAACTTCGTCTCAGCCTTCTCAGGCTCCAGGGCAGGGAGCTGACCGCTGCGTAACAGGGGCAGCAGGGGTGGTGTGAAGGCTTCGGTCTCGAAATTCCCATCACCATAAACATACTCTCCTTGCGGGCCGGGTCCCCAGTTGGGGGCATGCAAGAGGCAACCACACATGGATGTTTCTCTCCCTCTCTTTCTCCCTCCCTTCCCCTCTCTCTAAAAATAAACAAATAAAATCTTTTAAAAAATAGTATTATGATTTAAAGAATTCTGTCCTTGAAGTATAACACTGTTGGGAACCCCCACACTTTATATGGTAATACGGCGCCAACGCCCAAATCTCCTGACTCGGGGAAATGAACCTTTCCATCCCCCCCCCCCAGCCTCAAAGGTGCCGGGGACCTTGGGTTACTGCACACAAGCCCTCACTAACCTGAAAGAAACGAGTGGTAACCTGAAATAAAAAAAAAGAAGTCTCCACTATAAATACAAATACCCACTAAGTTGAAAATAACACCAACAGATCGAAAGTAAAGCGACTTTGAATGATGCCAGCTTAACGGTCCTAGAACGAACATTTCTCTGTAGGGTCGCAGGTGAGTTTATCAAAAGCTTTCCTTGTCTTAAATCTTTACAAAAGGAAACCCCAGCCCTGGCCGCTGTGGCTCAGTGGGTGGGGTGTCGTTTCATAAACCGAAAGGTCGCCAGTTCAACCCCCCCAGTCAGGGCACACGCCTCTGCTGCAGGTTCGGTCCCCAGGCAGGGTGCGTGCAAGAGGCGACTCACTGGTGTTTCTCTCCCTCTCTCCCCCTCCCTTCCCCTCTGTCTAAAATCAATAAGCATGTCCTCGGGTGAGGATTAAAAGACCCCTGCGTGCGCGTCCCTGCCCCAGCCGCGGGCCGGTCCAGGCTTTCCTGACAGCACCTGACAGTCTGCACTCCGCAACCGAACAGCCGTCACCTACACCGTCATCAGGTCAACGCGACACACAGGCCGGAGAAGAACAGAACCCCCCGAAAACTAAACGTCCCACGTTCCAGCACTTCCGACGCCCGGAACCGTCACGCACGCGAGGGGGGGAGATGGGCAGCCACCTCGCTCACCGGCGACCGCCACCGCCGTTCCGCCCTGTCTGCACACGCTCAGCGACCTGACAAAGACCAGCACCGCGGCGTGTGACAGAACGAGAGGGCGGGGCCCACGGGAGGGCGGCAGGCTCTGCACGGCATTGCGGCGACTGTGCCGTTCTTCCTAAATTTAAGTCGGCGGCTCGAAGCCTAAAGCTCGTTTGCACGGGAAGGGGACGTAGTTGCCAGGAGTGAGCGGTCTCTGCTGGGGCATTGGCCACATCGGTCCTGTCGGCACCTACACTTCCTGTGTCCCAGGGACCGGGGCAAGCCATTGCTCTCCTGCCCACACTGTGGCTCCTTGGCAGGCACACACGAGGGAACTGAGGCGCACAGAGGCGCCCCCAGGTCGGGGTGCTCTTAGGTCAAGGCCGGGACTTGGACCCTGCCGTGTGGTTCTAACACCGATACCCCTCCCCAAGCAGGATGCCGACGCGCACGGAGAGACTGCAGCCCGACGGGGGAAGCAGGGCGGCTCCCAGGATGGCGCGGGGCCGCGTGGAGGCCACGAGATACCCACCTTCACCAACTCCATGACGAGGTACAGTTCCGTCGGCACATCCATCTCTTCGATCAGCAGAACGATGTTGGGGTGCTTCACTCTTCTCAGGATGGACACCTCGTTCTGGATCATGTGCTCCTGCCCAGGACGAGAGCCACCTTAGCGGACACGCCCCAGAGTGCGAGGCCCTCCCGCAGATGAGTGGCCCCGAGCCATGCGAAGGCCAAGGGGCGGGCACGCGTTTTGGTAAAATATGAGGGGTATGTCTCGGATTCCGGTGCTTGGATAGCCTGGACTCGCCGACAGATGCCGAAGGTCCTTAGACGATGCTTGGGATTTCAGAAATTATCGCCGCAAGTACAAGGGCATGTGGGAGCGGGGAAGGAAGCCTAAGCTCAGGAGAGTAATGGAAGAAAGAAACCAAAGGAGCCAATGGGGGAAGCAGAGAAAACAGCACCCAATCATTCCAGCTCCCTTTATTCCGGGACTGTTTATAAAGGTGAAATCCCGTGAGTGCGGGGCTTCCTATCCCACCCGAACTTCCTATCCTACCCGAACGCAGCACTTGGGATGCATCTGCGCTTGTCTGGGAGCTGGTTTCTGTGTTTCCTCCTCCCCCCAATACTGCGCATTCACAAGAATAAACCTCATACGTACTTTGCCTCGGCACCTGCTTTTCTTGATAATTTTCAGAGCATACTCCCTAGCTGTCGACCTGCAACGAGAAAAAAAAAATTTTTTTTAAATAAACTTCATTTGAGATCTGTTGACTCATCGTGTTAAGGATGGCTCACTTATCCCATCGGCCTTGCCTCGTGGTATAAATATTTCATGAATGAGTCTTTTTTCCCCGAAACCCTGAAGGAATAGCTCACACTCTTTAGACTTGGGTTCCGGGCGCGAGCCTCTGAGGTTGGCTAGAGAACCCACGGCTGACATGCTTGTGGTGCGGAAAGGGGCGCAGCCGTCACCCAAGCTTCCTGCGGCCTCTTGGGCGATGGCTGCCCCTGTCACAGAAATGCAACGCGGGTGACAGTGAGAATCAACGCACCCTCCGGAGCCACGGGGCGGTGGAGGCCACATAAGCAGGAGCTTTTGGGGTCTCTGGCTCCCGCAGACCCCGACCAACCTTGCCCCGCCTCCGTGACTCGTCGGGGGAGGGAGGTGTGGCCACACGGCCACCTGTAAAGAGCTTCCTGAGCTGTGCGACCATTACTAAGACACGCTGGTGCCGGCCACGCCATGTTTACCGCCAGAGGACACCACGCAGACGCAGTGATCATAACCGACCCTACGCAACAGGCGGTGCCTCTTCATTTCTGCTGGGGAACCGGGGCCGCCGGCCTCTTCCCTGTAGGCAGAGCCAACTTTCAGGATCCAAATGAACCCCGTGGGACTGAGGTGGACGAAGACCAGCGTCTGAAAGCAGGTTTTGAAAGTCCTGGGTCCCGAAAATCAGAGGGGGCCTCCCAGCCACGCGGGTGGAGGGAGAGAGGCTCGCGTGAGCGGGTCAGGAGGCCAGGCGTCGGCTCTGTGTTTCAGGGGCACATCAGAGAGACACGGCCCCGTCGTTTGCTTCTAGAAATGCATCTTTGTCACCATCCCAGGCCCCCGCATGACGCCCCCTCCCAGAAGGCAATAAATGCGGACCGAATTTTTGTGATTACATCGGGTGACTAGAACAGAATAAAATAATCTCGTGGAAGCCTACTTTCTCCACTAGGGGGCTTTTCAGATCGGATGGGAGAAGGCGGGCCCCTCCCTCTGCCTCAGGGGCTCCTGGGCAGGGAGGCTCCAGGCACCCTGGTTGATTGATTCGGTCCTTGTCGGTCCTTCAGGCCCCGGCTGTGCGGAGAGGGGCTGATGGAGGACCCGTGAGCTGGCCTCGGCCAGGTGCTGGGCCTCGGTGCTCAGCGTGCCCACCCGCCCCCGCAAACAGCAGACCATCAGCCAGGCCGTAGTGCAGCGGGGGGAAAAACACTTCAGTACGAGGGAACACCAAAGATGGAGGGTTAGAACTGGGAAATGTGCGTAGGGACACGAGAAACAAAATCAGGTACCAAGGGACTCCTCACGTCATAGGAGAATCGAGGGGCCCTAAGTAGCCTCCTTTTACGAGGCTTCTGAAGACTTTCTTCGCAGACTAAAGAATCCTTGATGGAGAGGAAAACTAAGAGCTGAAGTGTTTCTGCATTCCGTTTTTCGAGAGTCACTAGAAAGATAAGGGCAACACTAATCGGAGGCTAGAATCCCTGAGCAACTTCCTAGCTGGAAGGTTGAGAAGGTTTCACGGGACGGCAGGCAAGTCTGGAGTCCTGGGCTGGCCGCTTGGAGCAAAGCCAGCCGTCCCAGAACCAGCCGGGGTGGGGGGTCGATGTGGGGATGGGAGAGGAGGGGGTTCCCCCGCGTTGGCCATCTCACCCTCCATTTCTGTGGAACGAGGAACGCCAAAGTACTCAAAGCAAAGGGCTGGTATGGGATCCAGGAAGGCGGAGTCCCTTCTGCAGCCACCAGACAAGGAGCAGGATCCCCAGGGAGTTAGTTAGCTGGCGGCCCCGCTCCCCCTGGGGCACCAAGCCCTTGGGGGGAATGTGTTGAAGCCCAAGCTGCAGAGGCCCCTGGCTTCCTAGGAGAGCCTTCCGAGCTCCCCACCCGGAATCTCACGCAGCAGGACTAAACACACCCGTGGCTTCCCCGTTTCGTCAATCAGACCACGAGCCCCATGGGGGGCCGCCGACATCAATCCCACCGGTTTCCTCCCTCAGTTCCTCGAGGGCAGAACCGCCAAGTCAGAGTTCAGCCCTCATTCCTGGGAGTACCTGTTTACGGGAGAGGAGCTGAGTCTGGAAAACGAGCCCCCCCAACAGGTGTGAGGACGGAAGGGACGCCATGTAATAAAAATCTAACTGCTTGCTTTGAGTGGCTAAGTGAAAACACTCGGAGAAAACTGAAACCCGCAGAAAAGTGTACCTTGAACTCCGAGGGGGTGCCCGCCCCTGTGACTCGCCAGCGAGCAGTTACAAGCATGTGCAGTGGGGGGAGGGGGGAGGGAGGCCCGGTCCTGGTCCCCAGGGAGACTGTGGTTTGGTGCCTTGAGAAGAATACTAAACACCTGAATCTCCGGTTCCCGCAGTGACCTGCCTGCCTGCCCTCCGCTGGACCTGGGGGCCCTGACGGCCATGGCCAAAGCTGCAGCAGGAGCTCTGCCTCCCCTCTGGTCTGTGAAAAGTCGGAGTGTCCGATCCCCTTCCCCCTGAGTTCCACCCAAGGTGAGGGCCCGAACCGCTGCAGGGAGATTTCCAAATGCCCCCCGTGTGAACCGAATCTCATTTCTGGCTGTCGGGCCGAGAACGGTCTGGAGAAATCCGTCTGGTTTAACGCCGTGGTTCTCAGCCCGGGCCAGTGCCCCGGTCCCCTCCCTCCTCGGGGCGCGGAAGGATGCTTGGGAAAGGGAGCGGGCTGACGAGGGCGCAGCTGCCCTGGCTGATGTGCTTTCTGTCACTGCTTGCTGCGTTTGGGAAGTTTTGAAAAATAGTTTGCGGACCTGGACAAGGAAGAGCTTCGTAATCACAGCGTTCCTGCACCGCGGGGTCCTCCACCACGGCGCTTTCTGGAGTTCAGGCGACCGTCCGCCAAGGGCAGGTTCTGCAGGGGAGGGGCCGTCTGGCTCCCTGCGCGGCCCAGAAGTGCCCAGCTTGGGCCTGAGCCCGCGGGGGCTGCAGAGGCGTGATCGCAGCGGTGGGCACTCCGGACAATGGTGGCAGCGAGGACGATGGCCCTCAGCAGAGCGGTCAGCCAACAGCCCCCTTTGTCCAGCAGGTAATGAGAACAAAGCTACAGGTCAGCCTCCTTGGGGTGGGGGTGCCGCCAAGGGCAGAAAACGGACACATCCCTAATCTAACATCTTCGGGGTGAGGCCGTCGTCTGAATTTGAACTTGACCCTAGGATATCGGGTGCCAGAGCACCCCCAGGAAGGAGGCGGGGAGAACACCAGCGGAGAGCTAGCGGGGCCACATTGAAGCTCTTCACCCCACTCATTTCCCAGCCCCCCCCCACTTTGCAGGACACACTTCTGAACTGCAGGTGGGTCCTTCTCGAGGCCCAAGGGCCCGAGGGGACCCGTCGCTGCTCCTGACCATGCCACTCGACCCTTGGCTCGTGTGGCGGTCAGACCACGAAGGGCCCAGGAAGCCCGAGACAAGGGCGCCTCACCAGGAGCCCCCCGCTGGGCTCCGCAACCTCTCGTTGGTGCCTCTTGGTGCTCTGCCTTTTCTCGGGGCCTCAAAATGCTGCAGGAAACAGCTTCAAAACAGAGCACGCCTCTGCCCACCGCCTGCCTTTGGCATGTCCCAGGGGCTCCCGAGGTCACTTGGATGCGGCAGCCACTATGGACAGAAGCTGGCAGGGGACCGTGGACAGGAAGGCCGGGGCAGCACTGCCGTTGAGACCACCGCTGTAGGAAAATCCTCCCCGGGACAGCGCGCTATTAACAGAGCTGGGAAAATACTTGCTCTTGTGAATACATATTCATCCTTCAAAATGTGGCAGGAGTCCCCCACCAGCAGAGTGCCATTTGCAATGTGCTCAGCTTGCTTTTGTTTTCTTGGACCTCTGGAAACTATTAAAAGAATGTTTCCTGATGCCTCCGGGGAGGGAGGGCACACGCCATATGTCTTCAGCAGGAGGGGAGCAGGATCGCTTTTCTGCGGCAATCTGGTGTTTAGGCTCTGACGGCTCGGACCGTGAGGCCCGGAGGGTGGACTCAGCCGAAACACACGCCACCCAGACTGGGAAGAAACGAACGCTGGGCAGAAAGAGGAGGCATCTCCATCGGGGGGAAGATCAGTACCAAGGCACCGGTTGGACCCGCTGGGACAGACGGCCGGGGCCACTGCACCAGACTCCGCGGCTGACAGACACGGGCAGATACCCGGACAGCCCACCGCGGAAGGCGCGGTGACTGGCTAACAACGATGGGTTTGCTGCTGCGGCAGGAACGGACGTGCTCCCATCGGTGAAATCGCACAAGCACACGCCCTCCCACCCACGGCCTGCACGGGGCTCTGCCGGTTCACTTCTGCCTCTTCCGCCCAGGGACAGATGCTGTATGCGTGGCCGTGGCGCAGCTAAGCCCTGTTCCGCGGGAGCCACCTTGTTGGGGACCGTGGAGAAGAGTGGCCGGGCGTGTGGGTTCTGGAGCGGGGCTCAGATACGTGCCTGGCTAAGGACGGCCGGCGCTGAGCGATCTCGGGCTTTCTTTGTGTGAAATCGAAACAACAGTGATAGTACGGAGTTATTGCGATAATGAAAGGGAACATCAGATGGTAAGGGTGTTGTTTTTGCTCAGGGAACAGTGGCCGCTCTGGTTCTGGACGTGTGCGGCCCAGGAATGTAAAGGGACACGTTCGCCCTCTGGCAGACACTCCAGTGGTCAGGCTTGGCGCTGAGGAGGGGGTGAGAGGGAGAAAGGGCAGCGAAGGGCTTCCCCGAGCCACCGGTGGCCGGCCTGCCCCCTCACAAAGAGTGGCTGCCCCTGTGTGCGCTGTCACTGAAGCAAAGATCTCGGCCGGGTGGGCCTGTGGGGCGGAGCGGAGTTTGGGGTCCCCTGCCCGAGGGTGGCTTTCCGAGGGCGCCTCTGCCTCCATCATGGAAGCCCCTTCCTAAGCGTGGCAGCGGGTTCGTGGAGCGAATCAGGGGACACTGGCCAAACGAGGGACAGTCCTGGTGGCCGAGGCCCAGCGCAGACTTCCAACCAACTGTGCTTCTGAGCCAGAGGCCGGGGCACAAGGACAAGGTCGGCTCTTCAGGCTACAGCTTCTGGTCGGGTCTGCCGTTCTCTCCGCAGAAGCCCGTGCGTGCGGGGAGGGGTGCTGGGTGTTGTTCTCTCACTGGTGCAGAAACGGGCCTCAGGGAGTCCTGCCCACCCCGGGGCCAGCTCCCTCCCGCTGGGAAGGAGGCGGATTCCCCCTGACCCCCTGCTGAGCATCAGGTGTGAGGCCCCCTGCGTTGGGGCCGTAGCTCCCACCGTTGTCACCCTCCATCTCGTCGCCACCAGCTCCGGTCCTTGCCTGGGTGTCCAGATCCCACGGGCTAACCTTGCCCTCTACGCCCTTCCCTTGGACTCACCACGGGACCTGGCTCGCTCGCCATGAAACGCTTTAATGCAGTAAGTACCATTTTTGCCGGGGATCAGCACATACAGACTTCAAAGCTTTTCAAGGGCATTGTAGCTAATTTCATGATTGTAGGTGACGTATATTATAATATGTACATATGCATACATATATTCTACACAAGAATGTCTGATCTCTACAAAATATCTGAAAAGGAGTATAGGAAAAAAATCACTCAACATACGTCTGTATCTTTTTTGAATAAAATGAAAGGACTTACCTGAACACCCTGGCAAAGTTTTGCTGAGTACATTAAAAAGAAAAATCAAAGTCCTTAATTTATAGATTGTCCCCAGGAATCACTACATTTGTCAAATCTTTTTTTTTTTTTCTTTTACATCTGGACCTGAGGCATTAACTGATCCCACCTGTGTCGGCAGACGGCGGAGAAAGACGCGATCTCAGAAAACACGGCCCCGGGGTTTCCTTTCCCACCAGGGCTGCGCGCGCGGCCCCTGCTCACCTTTCCACGCATTCCTTGACGACTGCGAAGTTGCCGTCCCCGATGGTCCGTCCGACTTTGTACCGCTCCGTGATGGTGGCCGGGATCTGGAAGCCCTCCTCCGACGCTTCTGGAAGAACGGACGGTGCACTTTCACTGGTGGGGCAGGGAGCGCGGGCGCGGCGCGGAGGAGAGAGTGGCGGGCACCGCGGAACAGGCAGGCCGGACTCTGGCCCCGGGTGTCATTTTCCGGACAGCGAGGCCAGCGCCCTCTGCTGACACCGAGCCCTCACTGCAGCCTCATCCACGGGCCGAGGTGCGCGCCCACGTGCGTAAGGGCAGCGCGGGCTCTCTGCGCGGGGTGGTGGGGGCGCTCTGAGGGGGACGCTGGGCGCTCTCTCCGTGTCGCATCAGTCTGATCAACCGCACTGACCGCAGACCCACTGTGTGCGGGGAAAGGCCATTTCTAGGTCTGACTCTGGAGGGACCCCCCAGGTGGCCTGATGGTGAACGTGCCTGCCCTGGGCGCCCTGAGCCTCGCTCCACCCTGGAAGGGAGGTCTGCGGAGACTTCCGTAGGAGCCCAGCCGGACGGCCACCCCTGCCCTTATCAATGAGCCGATCTTACACAAAGCTCTCACCAGCAACCTGCGGAGCAGATGTTGAGAGAAAATTGCAGTATCTATTATGTCTGCGAACAGCGCAGTTTTGTAGTTTCAATTACGTGAGTGCCACTAACACAACACATTTCCCCCCTTAAAATGTATTTTGAAATTTGTTACAAATGCCTAATAATGCTTTATATATTCAAGGCCGTAAAACTAAATAAGCCACACTTCAGGTCGCATAAATACACTGGGTGACCTTTAACATCTTAGGGGTATAAAAAGCCTTTTATGGCTGGGCTCTAAAATTTACGTGCTCCAAAGCTGTAAATCCTCGCTCTGCCTCAGGCAACCTGGATAGGAAATGGGATGGAAACCTGGTGTGCCTTCGAAACAGGCTCCTCCTCTGCCCTTGAGCCATAAACCGACACTGAACATTTCTTCTCCTAATACAATGAAAACCTCAGGCGGTGGACGGGGCTTCCTTGGTGAGTTCTGTGTTCTCGTTTAATCTGCATTGATGGGGAATGAGGAATGGAAACTCGAAAGGATCAGACACCTGCTCCGGGCCCCTGACTCTGGTTGGGGGGTAGAGGGTGCTCAGGCAGCCCCACCCGGGGCTCCAGGGCACGTGGGGCTCCTGCGGCCTCCTCACTGGAAGCTCTCGTGGTGGTTTCTGGTTTCGGGAATAAAGACAGAGCCGGAGCCAAGGAATCGGCCCCCCCCAATCCTCTCCAAAGGAGCCAATGATTTTGCCTGATTGAAAGACTCAGCCTTCATGTTTTGTTTTGTTTTTTCTCTGCTCCATGGGAATCAGAGAGGGTTGGAGACTTTCAAGTCCACTGCAAAGCACCCAAGTTCACAACCACCTCCCAGAGCACATGCAGTTAAGGCTTTTAAGGACTCGAATAAGGGAACAGCGTCCTTGGCTGTTGGACGGGAGAGGGGAGAAGGTGTCATCCCCGTCCCTGCTGGGGGAGTGCCAGCGTTGGGACTGCTGATAAAACGAGCCCCTTAGGCTTCGGTCCCTGAGAAACCTTCGCCAAGGGCGGGCCTCCTTGTGGACTCGCACGTCATGAGGGAACCACGACCTGTTGGAACCAAAGAGACTTCCAGAAGGCTGGGTTTCGGGCTCCTGGAAATGCAAAGGAAGCCTGATATTCCATGGCCGTGGGGAAATAATTTCTGGGTGAATCAGTTCTCTCAGTCGACAGAATTCCCCTGCAAGGTACTTTTCGGGGAAATTCCGTCACATCGTTTAAAACAAATGAGGGGAGGTGATTTCTGCACAGCGGTTTGATGCTCTCCATTTTTCTAAAAGCCTTCCCAGAACTGACTGGAGCCTGTGGGCCTGGGGAGGGAGCCGGTGTCCGTGTCCAGCAGAAGAGGAAGGAAGGGAGGCAGGGGGAGCCGGAGAGGCTCAGTGCCCAAAACCGCCCCGGGAGCCAGCGGCCACCGCAGCTCTGGGCCCAGGTCACCTGACCGCAGCTGTGACCCCACCCCAGAGAAGTTCTCAGGTGGGTTACTTCAGGGCACGGAGAATACTCTCGCCACTGTCATCAGCTCATTCCTTCCGTAAATCCGTCTTTTCACGGGCTGCGGTCCCTGCAGGGACGGGCCCGTCTGCAGGCCCGGCCGGCACAGTGGGTGGAGAGGGGATGCTGAACTCGAACAGAACTTGGGAAAATGAAGGTGGGAGTGACTCCCTTTCGTTCCCAATAGCTGGCCTGCTGAGGCTACTCACACGCTTGGAGGATTTGACGATCAGGATCAGGCTGTCACCACCACCCCACCCCACCCTACCCCCACCCCCCGTCCCCGTGGCGCGGAGGCGATGGCTGGCCAGCCCTATCCCCTTGCTATTCCTGCCCCCTTCGTTCTGCTGGAGGAGTTACAGTTTCTGGGGGCAAATCTCACCACCGTCCTGGGCCCCCACCCCCGGCCAAGCGGAGTCTTCTGTTTAGACAGCAAGCCCCATGCTCACCGCCTTCTCCTGGCCCGTCGTTCTCATCCATGGAGCTGCAGACCTTGGTGGACGCGAGGGAGGTGGACGAGCCTCCATGCTGGGAGCCCTGCAGGGGGACAGACCAGAACAGGGACACGGGTCAGGGTGCCCAGCCCCCGGGCAGGGCCCAGCCCAGAGTCCCGGGAGGAAGGGGGGCTTTAGACCAGTCAGTTAGGTCGGCACCTCCCTCCTGCCCTGTCGACCAGGGACGGTTGGTGCTAACCGGGTCGGGCTCCCCGCCCTCCATGGGGATGTGCCATGTGGCTTTTAGTCCTTTGACTCGGACCGACCATTCTCAGCTCCGTCTCCGCGGGGCAGGCGGGAGGCGCTTCCCACCTCCTCTTCCGCAGTCTGCCTGCCTACGCCCCTCGGACGGGATGCCACTCTGTGTTTCTATTCTTACCCCAGGAAAATTTTCTCTCCAGCGTGTTTTTACCAAATAGCCTTAAAAAAAATTATCCAGCCTCACCACATCCCTGGAGAAGCTTCGAGAGTGGGTTTGTGAAGGCCTCTTTGCTGCGAAGACACAAGCCCTCGGCACGGGATCCATGCGCTAAACGTCACACACAAAAATCTGAGGCCGCGACAGGAATCAAAGTCTTTGCCTGGTGAATCCTTGTACTTGGGAGAGGGGGGGATTTTGACCCAAGACCCATGAGCGCGCGCAGGGTGACCACTCAGTCAGAAAGCGCAGAGGGGGTGACAACCAATTATTTAATACTCCAGTCGTTAGCAATGAACATGCCCATCTCTGCATCTGTTCCTTGAAACACCCATTTGCACATTTCAGTGCTATTTCTAAATAGCAAACACAGCTTGTCCTCAAAGATCTTCCTTCTGTTTCCCTGCTTTACCCACTTGCTTGGCCGGATGGGAGCTGGAGGCGGTGAGGGGGCCGCGCCGGCCCGTGGGGCTGGCCGTCTGCGAGGCAGAAGGGGAAGAGCATCTGCCGACGGACTAACAAGGATGGGGTGGCGAGAGGCACAGCTGACCCGGTTTTCCGCCGCTTACCTGTCTCCCTTCCACCGCCTCCCCATCCAGCCAGCCTGGCCGGGGCGGGAGGGAAGAGGAGTTTTACACGATTTCATCATGACCTGCAGTAAGTATGGTGCAGATTTCCATTTTCCAGCGAAGATCACTATAATGGGGGCGACGCTGTCTAAACCCCCACGGGGCCATCTGCGTCCACGGCGACAAAACACTCTCCTGGGCCAGGCCGAGCTGAGCGCGTCCCACTGGACGGGGCTGTCCAGGCTGGCAGGTGACACAATTGGGGGAGGAGCTCAGTTCCCAGCAGCGACGCATCTGCTTCCTTACAGGGCGTTCTAGAGGTTCCGTGGTTCCTCCAGTAACCCTCCGGGGGCACAGGGCCCCTGCTGTGTGCCCTTCACGACCCAGCCCCAGCAGAGCCCACCGTACGCGCCAGCCTGGGGACTGGAACTCCGTCCTCCTGCCCCTGCTTTGTGACCCAGCAGCCGGCACTGGTTCCCTGTCAGGCCAGAAAGGGGAATTCGGAGTTTTTCTCGGTGGGACGCTGCGTAGTCACAGCCCACTCTGTCGCTGGGATTGCAACTGGGTGAACCTCTAACCCCTGCTCGGAAACAAGACAGATCTATGCCGTTGGTGCCTGGGGAAAAAAAATAAATGGTCATGTTACCACATCTGAGGGGAAGGTATGTGTTTTCCGGAACGGCGAGGTCTTTGATCCCCCGCCTCATTGCCTTTGCGGCTGTGTCGCGGCCCTTCCACGCAGAAAAGCAGGGGCGGGATTCCTGAGACGCGGTCTCCTCTTCTGGGGCGTCCCCTCCTTGACTGTCTTCCCGCAGCGTCACCCATGGGTGAAATGACGTCAGCACGCTGTGGTTTGGGGGGGGCAGCGGCTGCCATGCCACGTGGGGGCTTGAAGTTCAGACACAAAGACACATTCTTTCATCAGGCACCAGAATTAACAGGTTGGTAGCAAAGGCGTCCATGGTCTCTGTACACAATTCCAAACCCTCGCTCTTCTGAGGAGAACATCAGCTGCTCAGCACGGAACTCGGACCCGCACGCAGCACATGCATGCATCGTTTAAACCGTGCTGTTCGCGAACCTGCCGGAGGTGACCCCGAACTGCCCTTTCCGCTCACGGCTCACAGTGTCAGCGGTGTCCCCAAAGGTTAGCTGCCCGGATGCGCGGCCCAGGGCCCGCTGGGCTTTCTCCACCTTAGGAACGGAAACCCGCAAGGAGTTTCAACCCTTGGAAAACACGCCAGGGGGTGAAACGGGTCTGCTTGTGTTCGCCTTCCGGCCTGTGTTTCGAATGAGAACATTCGAAACTGTCCAACCTGGGTCAGAGGCGGGCAGTTTCAAGAGAAAGACTAAGTTTAGTTACAAACAGGCTACTCTGAAAATTAACAGCGTTCCTCTTACTTATTGTGCTCCAACAGAGTAAAATAAAGGTGCTAGATTTCTAACGGTGTTATCGCTTCTTTCCCCCAAAGAAGAAAGGTAGTTAACATTTTAGAATAATACTTTCTTAAGACGATGCCCATTTGTGGGTTTGAAGAACTACAGGGACGGGCATGGACTGTAAGTAAACACGGCCTGTTCCCCCCGACTTTCCTGCAGAAACCAGACACCCAGGACAAACACCCCAGCTATGTCATCCTTAGATTCCTGCCTGGGCACCTCCAGCACTGGACCCGGTGCCGCCCGGGGCAGCCCTTCCGCTGTTGAGCGGCACCTGAGGCCAAGAGGCCAAGCATCCTGCAGGGGATGCTGACGGGACGCTGCCCTGCGCCGTCCACGTCCTGGTCCTCGCTCCCACCGCGGAGCGGCCCGGGGCCGGTCTCACCGGCTCTCCTGCGTGCGGCTGTGCCCCAGGCATGCCAGCGCGGCTGCTGGGCCCTTCCATGTCTTCTCACTTTTCCCCTGGACAGTCTCCGTTGTTGCTGTCGTTGCTGTGTCCTGTGACACCCACCACCACTGTCACCGCCACCCCCCGCCCGGGGAATGCCCTCCTGTGGGCACCCTCCAGCTGTCAATCATCTTGTTAAAACTGGTGCCAACAACCAACTGGATGCCCCAGGTGCAGCCGGGAGGGCACAGAGCAGGTGGGATAGGAGAGCTTTCTCTCCAGGGTGAGGGCCCGGGGGGACCTCAGGTTTTTGCTCCCTCTCTGCCCGCTGAAGTCATTTACCGAACAGTGCGGCTGCGTGTGTGTACTTGCGGCTACCCTCAGTGTGCTTGGTGCTGGGGCATCTTGGTTATTGTCCGTAACTCTGATGGGAGGGTCTTGAAAACAGGGAAGGAAAAATGTGTGTAAGCTAGTTCTTCAGAAGTAACCCACTGAGCCGAACCAGCCTTTCGCTTAGGACCAACAGCGGCTGAAAAGCCCACTTCCAGTTTTGCGTGCTTGTGAAAGTGGAACCCGTGACCTTGTGTGATTTTTCCTGAGCAGATAAATGATTTTGTCGTGCACACGATGGTAAGACTTCGTGTTTCCTTCCATCGGTTTGCTGGTTCCAAGGCATCTGCGTGTGCAGCACAAAACACACCGTTATTTTAGAAGTTAAACGCGATCAGCTGCTCTACGCGAGAGGATGACATTCGAGATGTCATCACCTCCAAGCACATGCCGTGGAGCCAGGTGGGGAGGTTGCTGGCACCTGTGGGAAAGCGCCGCCCTGCGTCAGAGCTCCCCCCGCCCCCCCCCCGGCCGCCTTTTCGCTGGGGCCGTGTAGCAGATGCGGAGCTTGTCCTGCTGTGCGGAGGGACCGAGCTGACAGAACAGCTCTGAACACATTTTCTCAAGATGTGTCTGCGGGTGCTGTGGGGAAAAGCAGCTCGTTTTAAGTATGAATTGTGTACGTAACTCCTGCCATTTGTTTCGGCGGGTCGCTGACCTGGGGCCCACCCTGAATAAAGATTTCAGAAATTCCTAATTAATCCCATTGAGCGAATGGAGGCAGGAAAATCTCGCCAGATCGCTTTAGCTTGGGCCGCTCAATCTTGTTCATCTCACGGCACACAGCGAGTAATTTCTAAAATTCGGTGGCACACCAAAAGTGCACTTTTTGCCAATGTGAAAAAAAATAGGTATAATTTTGATTACTTTACAATACTACTACTAACCCACATGTTTTGGCTCTAAAGTGATTTTTTAAAAATTAAGGTGCCTGTCCTTGTATATATAAGGCTTTCTGGTACCAAGAATTAACCAATCAGACACAACCTTATTATGTGATGTGGCCAATAAGATGCAACTCTATCCCATGACATATATTTATGGTTCAAGACAGGGCGCCCCACTGGATGGTTATTATTGCATTGGCTGGTATCATTTTTTTAATCTCACAATTTAAGGGAAAAGAGGTCAGTGCCCCCGACTAAACAGTCAGGGACTGCCTGTTTAAAAAATTCTTGCAACACACTGGTTGAAAATCACTGGTATACAGTTATTACTTTGTCAATGTTAATTTGAAAAATTGTAATAAAAAAACCACTTAAGAAATCAACCACATCAACGTTATAAAAGAAACACAACCAATAAATATCTAACAGATGCAAACAGTGGTCTTGACATTGACTTGATTTGACTCTTTCCAGATGACCTCGTGTCACAAAATGAAATCATAACCTTGGTGCAGAAAGCTTGAACCCATGGGATGCTGTGTGTGTATCAGAAAACCATGCACGCATTTACTTGCCGGTTGGGTGCAGAACAGTAAGTTGGTGGCATCGACCTGCAATGACTACTAAGCCCTCAGCGTCGGAGAGAAGATACAAAGGACACTCCTTTCCCCAAACCGCTTTGCCTGCCTCTTCATACATAGCGTGTTGAGCCTAAATGAAGTTTATGACATAGGCAGTCATGTGTACAACTAAGGGTAAATGCTAAAAAATGTAAAATGTGATCATAAAGATTTGCTCCAAGTTTTTAAAAGACTGAAGAACTACTATTCACGAAATGAGGTTGCTTAGGGAAAGAGAACCTGAAAATGGGAATATTGGCATCAAATCTATTTTAGTGAAACTCTGGGAGCTACGATTTCAAAACTCAATGCGTTTAGTTACGACTCTGTGGCATCGGGAAGTCGGTCTACGCGCCTGCTGTCGGCCACTATGCTCAGGCCACGTTCTGTAAGCTCGGAACCTGAACCCTTGGTCTCGAAGGGACTGGCGTGGAGGTGCAGCACGGGTGGGCGTGGGGGACAATGAAGTGTCCTTGAATGAGTTACCTTTACGAAGTCATAGCTCGACCAGGATGGAAGGGGCCCAGGAAGGCATCTCGCTTGTCCCCGCTCAGTGAAACGGACCCCTCCTCCCGTGGGGCTCGCAACCTGGGATGAAGGGAGCCCGCCCCTCTCCCAGGCCCCTGCTGCGTGCCACCTTAACGCTATCATTCCAGGGAGCTGTGAGCACGCGTGGGAGTTACACGTTTGTGAACGTCCTTTCCTGTAGCATCCCTGTTGCCGAATGCTGTTACCGATGGCATTCAGGTTGTCAAGGAAATCACCAGGAGGACCAATGACAGCAAACCGTAATTTTAAGGTTAGAATGCCCCGAGTGCAAATAGGAGATTTACAACCAGAATTCTGGACTTCTACAATGATTTTAACATAAAATATTTCTTTAAATAGCCCAGTAGAATTTTTTCCCCCTCTTATACCATATTATGAATGAAGCAGATTATGGACTTTTGTTCTAAATTTAAGTTGGGCAGTCCGGTATTTCATGATTATCATTATGGCTTTTCTTACATATTTATTTAGTTTATATATTTATTCAGTGCTTTTGAAATAATTTGCATACACACACACATATATTTTGCCCCCTGCCAATTAGATGACCCTAGAAAAATGTCTTCAGACCCAGTAGACAGCTAGCATTTTTCAAAACATACGTGAATTCCTTCTTTTCAGCCAGTCGCCAATGCCTGGCAAACTCACCCTGAAAGCAACCCAGAGAGGAAGTGTGTTACTGGCTTTGAGGTCAGCAGCTGGGACGGAGTTCCTCATCAGACAGACTTCTTATTTCGCCGTCGCCGCCGGTGCTGCGCGCTTCCGATGTCCTGTTCTGCAGCGACCCAGGCCTCCCTCGTGGGGGGCTGGGGGGGCACCGCACATATGACTTTGAAAGCGATTCTTCCCCCACACAGCCGTTTCAATCTCCGAGCCTACTTATCGAGCTTTCTGAAATAAACTCACTGAACGACACAGGTGGTTTTTCCTGTTTATTACAGAGCGATGCTAAGGCGGTGTCACAAGTTAAATTGGAGAGGAGCAACACGAGGTTCGGCGTTTACAAGGAGAGCACAGCGCGAAGGCATGGCACGGCCTCACCGGTGGGTCGCTGGGGCATTTCCTTACTTAGCTCCATCGAACTCTGTGGGTGGCCTCCACAGGCGGAGTTCTAACACATTTTAACACCAACTCGACGCTCTTTGGAAGAGCATGCACATCCAAACAAGCCAAACTGTCAGCGACCGCTTTATAAAAATGTTATCCAAATTTACAACATTCACGGTGCATTTTGAAGTAAAACGTCCTTAAAAGAAAAGACACTCAGTTCCTTGTCGTCGATGAATTTGAACTCAAAACACAGATCACCAAACAATGAGCTTCCGTAGTTCTTTGCCTACAATCCTTCAGATGCCTACTACCGGGACTTCAAAGACATTTCGTGGCCATATATAATACAAACACTCATGTATTACATGCATCATTTACACTACCTTGGAATTTATCCATCATCTTTACTAAAATGAACCACATTTTAAAGATGCTATATATCATGCACCCTTAAAATTATAGCTAGGGCCTCGGGTTTCCTATCTTTTCCACATGCTTTACAGGCACAACATTACAGATATCTTTTAGCTGAATGGTGTAACACACCGCATCAGGCAGTGGGGATATTGAATTAAATACAGTTCTAATTTTCAGTCAGATACAGTTATCACTGACACATACAGTCAGAGGCGCTAGCGAGGCCGGCACAAGCCTGCGTGTGTAGTAGCAAATCCATTCAAATTACATTTTCACGTGTGTCTATGTTTTTGCAGACATACACACACACGGAGCAAGTACAGTAAGGTCACTACAAAAAAACAACACAACAGTTTAGAAGAGCGTTTTGAAAGAACATACAAAATCGCCTTACAGGTTATCTGGCTTTGTGGTTAGACTTTACTTCAAATCGGGTGGAGTTTGGATCCTCTTCTATTTACGTGCCAATGTCATGCTCAGCTACTCACAGATCTACAGACCGATACGTCACTCGGTAGGCAATCCTGATCGGCAATCACTGCATGTCATCAACACGTACACATTAATGTCTGTGAGCGTGTTCATGGCAAGAACTGACTACCAAGACACACCAAAATACCTATTAACGTGTGCTCATGTTTAATCGTCAACAAATATTGGATTTGTCTAAATTTCAATGATTTTTTAATGTATCTAGATTTCAATTTCTAAAGGAATCAGGACATCTGACTATCTGGTATCGTGTTGCCAGACAAGCTCAGCAACCCACTTTGGAACTGGAACCTGCCCTGACTAATTAGCGATGCACGGCATGAAGGTTTTGCACAGAATTCCACGAGAGCCAGTAACTTGTAAGGCTGCGTCACAAATACCAGGCTTCACTATTTAAGGCTTATCCACAGACACAAATATAAGCACACCCAGGTACACACCGAGGCCTGTAAATGTACATAAACATGCGCACACCTGTACACATATATGGCCACCTAGGAACAATTTAGCGGTCCAACAGCTACCAATCACAGAATTATTTTTCAGAAGCGTTTTTCTACATTTTTATTGATTTATATTAAGACACGTGGCTTTTAGACCTCACCGTTTTTAACTGTAAAAGCAAAAAAAAAAAGGGCCCACTCAGGTACCCACGGGCAGTGGGTGCAGAAAAGCCCCCTCCCGGGCTACCCAGGGAACACGCACAGCACATAAATGCGGGTGCAGGATGTTTTTAGAAAAATTCCGATTTGATTTTGTAATATTTAGAGGAGCCAATAGATAGACACAGGGATGTGTACAGGTGGGCGGACCCGACACTTTTTAAAAGCCTGCCCCGCCACCTTAACTGAGCAAAACAAAGAAGACACAGACCACGCGGCCTGCAGAGCCCGTCCTCTGCATTCATGCCGAACTCCGCACTTGATGCGCTTTGCATTTCTAAAATGCAGAAAGCAGGGAAGTATCCATTGTATCTTTTTCTATGGCATCTAAGAAAAAAGGGAGTGCAGATGAAAAACTATCCAACGTTTAACTAGAGCAACGGTTCCTCCAGCAAATGTAAGGTTTACCCCAAGGACGGAAATGCAGGTTTTTTTGTTGGAGTTTCCTCCGGCTCAGTAAGACAATTTTAAAATTCAGCGTCTCTCTTTTTTAAAAGAATTCTGTGAGTAAGTAAATTTTAACTGCGTATAAATCACCAACTGGGTTCCACTAATAAATGAAAATGCTGGTTTGTTGCTCAGGATTTTTTTTTTTTTTTTTCCTCCTGCTGGAGTGTAATGGAATTAGGTTCTGCATGGAAAGAGATCTCAAAGTCTGTAAATGGTGTGCTGTTCAATCTCTGAGGGGCTTCGGTTTCAAAAAGCAGATGATAGATATATACATTGCCCCCGAAGGGCCCTTTAATGAAAGTCACATGCCGAGAAGATGACATGCCGAGGACCCGCCCGCCCTGGGAACCCCTGGATGGAAAGGGGGCCATCTTATCTACGCCAATTAGTCCAAGTCCAGTTTGCTTTTCTTTGCCACGTCTACGCAAAGCCACGGACTTCATCTCCGCTGGGAATCCCTGCCCCTTACCCAGAACAAACGGCATTTAGGGGACCCGTCTCAGCGGTAGTCGGCCCCCGACAGGGGCGGTGCGGGGGACCTGCCGTTACTGGGACTGAGCTCCGCTCTGGACCACCCGACCCCGCCAGGTTTACGTTTGCTGTTCCGCTGCTTTTCCTGCATTTCAGGCCGTTTCAGGCGGACACGGCCTAGCCTTTTATGGACTCAGCTGTATTAAGTGATGCATTTTACAGAGATGTAACTCGGGCAGGGCAGACACCAGCGCGGGCGACTCCCCAGATGTTTACTGTTTGAGCTAAAACAAAGCAGCCTTTTGATCTCAGCAGGAGTCTCTGTTCCCTTCTATTGGAAACAGTCTTGGAACTGAAGTCTGGAACAGGTATTATTCTGAACTGCTCTTTCAAGATGGGATGCTTCGAATAGCCTGCCAGAGAGGTGTCTTTCTCTCCAGCAGACAGGATAATGAGGCACTAATTGTTATAAGGCGAAGTTTTCAAGTGCTATTGGATTGTCTGGACTTTTTTTTTTTTTTTTTTCCCCTTCTTCTTTCGGTTGAAATATTCTACTCACCCGGAAAGTGAGAAGGTAACATACGTAAGTATAAACCAGATGGTGTAATGTGATCGTTGACCAATTTATCAAGAAGTCCAGTTGCTCACATTTAACACAGTGATATGACAACTGAATTGCTCTCCATCTTGAATCAAACGTTTTGTTTTAAAATTCATGTCTCAAGTGAAATTTGGAAAAAAAAAAAAAAACTCACGTAAAAGCCCGCAAATGGCATCATAATTTTTCATTTATCACCCACTGAGATGCGGCCAGCCTGCGGAATATCTGAACCATGCTTCCCAGTCCCGCACGGTTAGCGATTGGACCAGCGAAACCGCAGGACCGCTGGGATGTGGCTGAACTACAACAGACCGTACACATTCAAGCCATTGAACATTCAGATTTCAAAGTAATTATTTTACGTTTAAGCAAAGCTGAACAGAGTTTTTAAAGAGAGGAGCAGAATTAGTGTGTTAATGTTAACAGTGGGTTATAATCATAGACTCAGTTTCACACAAAAGGAGTTTTGCATACGAAAATTTCCAAAACGCCAGCAAGCTCCAGGGTTTATGGGGCGGGGACCCGGATATTTCGGGCCTCCTTTGCACGGTACCATTTAAGAGAATTTTGCTTTTCAAACTGATTTTTTGGAAGACGTCCAGGTATCATGGTTTTTCAGGCCTGTGTGTAAAACAGAATTTCCTGGCTTCAGGCTTGACCCGTTTGAAAAATGACGTGTGTGGTTGTGAGAGGAATGATATAATTTGTAGTTCTTCATGTCAGTATTTAGTGTAAGCTATATTTAAGCTGCTTCCAACAAAAAGTTTTTTTAAATTAAATTTGCTCGATGACACAAACAAGGCAATTTTCTAATCCCTAATGTTAAAATCTTCACGAGATGCCCCCTTGGCGTGGCTGGTTCCCCTCCATTCTACTCGCCCACAAAACGAGAAATAGCTTTGTCTACTGACTAGGAAGGAAACAATCTACTTGACTATTTTAACTATTTGGCAATAAAAGTACCTTTAAAAATCGACAATCCAAATTTTAGAAAGAATTTAACTTGAAGAAAAAAGTGTGTTTCGGGGCCATTGTGATCTACTGGACCGAAAGCACAGAAAAACAGCATCTCCGTGTCTACTGATGATTCAGATGAAAGCCCCAGCCACAGAAAGGATGACTCTGGATTGCTCCTGGTGAGCCATTAGCATGCTCTTACACTCAGCATGGGGTCCGTCTACCAAATTCCGGGGGGGCCAGCCTCCCGAGAAAACCTCAGCCAAGAAGCAAGTAAGGAGCAAGTTTGGGTTCAGGCTTCTCCAATCAAACAACGGAGGAGAAATCAAAAGAAAAACTCCTTCCAGGATTAACGTCACGAATATAAAAGGCCTTGTACGTCTACTTTTAAATGATTCGGGCTTCCTCATTTCACAATATGCAAAACTCTTTTGTGAGGTTGGTTGTTAGATGTTTGCTTAGAAAACGGGAGACCTCCACCCAGTCACAAACCAGACACGTCATTGCCGCAGGTCCCTTTTACACTGAGTCGCCTACTGAATCCAAATCGTCTGGCGAGAGGGGGCGGTACAGGTCCTGAAAGACGAAGGGCGTGCAGAGTTGTTTTACTGGGCGTTCCCCCTGCGTGCGGCCCAGGAGCTGAGCAGCACCGAACAAGCGAGCGCACTCGGTGTCCACCGTCACCACCCCTTTCGGAGTCACCACGTTGGGACAAGAGCGAAGACAGGAACTGGGAAAACAGCTAACTAGCCAAAGCAGTGCTTGTTTTGCCTTACTGACTTGATCTGCTCGTGAGCTTTCGCTTCTGCGTCCAGAGCAGGGGAGCTCGCAGCCCCTGAGGTCTGTCCAGGCCACCTCTGCCTCCCTGCGTCTGGGCTGTCCTTCCTTGGACATCACCCTCCCATGCTGGGTGGAAGAGGAGTGTGCTGGCCTCACAAACCCACTAATTTATTAGGACCCCGGTCGGCATTCCGCAAATTCTGGTCCCGGAGCAGCAACTCAAGTGTTGCGTTTGCAGGTCGCGCTAACCCAACGGCATTTCACTGCCTTTTCAAAGTTTGTGTTGGAAAGACGGAAAGAAGGCAAACGTGATCCACACCCCCATTTTCTTCTCTAGTTCCCCAAACACTCACCTATCCCCCCACTCCCCCCGCCCCCATCCCTTGCTGCCAGGAGACCTCTCTGCTGGTCTCCAGGCAACCAGCTCAGATCCTCAGCATCTAGAATCCTGGCTTCTCTCCTATTGGGTACCACCCACTCCTCACTTCGTCTGAGTGACGGGAGAATCTACAGAAGTCAGCAGTGGGGGAGGACAACGGGGAGCTTCACCCAACCCACCCAGCACATTTCCTTCTGACGCATCCAAACAGTGGGACCCGGAAAAGTCCGCTGGTAGAAAGGATCTTCCGATCTGCCTCTGTGACCAGTCAGCTCTTTCTAGACAGCGATTTAAACAACTTTTCTCTAAAAACAGGGAGGTGGCTTGGTACATCTCCACAAATGCTTTTATAAAGAAAACTCACAGGCACACAGATTTCTACTGTGTATAACTATTCTAAGCTACCCAAAATAGATGACATAAAAATATGATTTTAAGGGAGGGGAAAAAGCTGATCTGATTATCATAATTAATATAAATGAAAATATAGATTTTCTTACTTGTGAAGAAAGAGACCAAATGTCTCCATATTCCTTAAAAAAAAAAAACAACTTATGTCCTTATATTTTAAAACAAGGTAGGAAGTGTGTGTGTGTGTGTGTGTGTGTGTGTGTGTGTGTGTGAGAGAGAGGGGAGAGCCAAGTAATTTTCCTGGCCATGTTGCTAGGCAACAGAGAGGGGAAAAATAGAAGCAGCTACTGTTTTTCCAGTTTGCAATAAAAAGAGTTAATTTATTCGTTGAAATGTCTTCTTTTAGCACTTGCCATCTTTCTCTTATCTCAGGGTTTCCTGCGCAGGCATCCAGCCAACCGTGTGAGGAGAACCTGAGCCAAACCTGAACCAGGATCAGGTTCCAGGGGTACAGGGGTCCACCTTCAGGGGGAGGGGGCCGTGGTGATGAGGCCGACTCCACACCGAGATGAAAGTGGCTGCTGCCCGAGCAGCTGGGATGCACCCATCCCCGGGCCCGGGACATGAACGGAGAAACGTTCATTCACTCGTGGCCTGCGTTCAAACGCCTGGGCGCCGGGCCATCTCGGAACCACCCAGCGCTCTGCTCTCAACATGTGCTTCGTAAATGTTTTCAGATGATGACAAATCCTTTCTTTCTCTAGAACAAATGGGACTGTTTTCCCCTCTCAGGTAGGGCGCTTGCACCGTTGCTTTAAGTGACAAAGGGAAGACTGTCTAGGACAACCATCCTTAGGAGCCGCGCTGACAGCGTTCGTGATGTCAGCTGTCGCCCGCACAGCGGCTGGCCGCTGCGGGAGAGTTTTCTGCCTCAGTTGGACGGAATAATAGCGGCGGGCTGAACGCAGCGAGCTGGGAGGGAATTCCAGCCTCGGGCTGCAGACAAAGGGGACAGCGGAGCTAAGCGCTTTACGTTCCCAAGATAGAACTCCGCGCAGCCAGCGTGCGGGGAGAGAGGCTGGGGCCTGGGGCAGGGATTCTCCATCCTCCCCTTTCATCTCAACAACTGAGCGGGAGCTAAATCCCGCAGCTGAGCTAGAGAGCTCAAAGGATGCGGAGGAACTTCTCCGCCAGGTGTAACCTCCAGAGTCCACACTTCGAAAGACAGGGTGTTCTGTGGAAGGGGGCCTTTCCTGGACCATGTCTGGCGGCTGTTCCCACCGGAGGGGCCCCAGCTGGGGAACAGTTACCCCAACAGCATCGCCCTGCCACCCCCTCCTCCACGCGAGCCCAGACGTTTACTTAGGAGATGGCATTAATTTGGCCGAGTCTTCTTTGAGTAGTTTGCCAACGACTCCTGCTCTTTACAAGGCCGAGTGAGGCTGTGGCCGAGAAGAGCGCCGCCGTGAAGACACGGGCATGGAACTGAAATGGAGTCTCCGGCCTTCCCTCTGGAAAGAGCCCCTCTGCTGCCCTGTTCTTCTTCCCACTGAGGCACACGCGGACGACACTTATCTGAGATGACACAGCCATCAGAGCCGAAAGGCCGCTGCTGACCCTGCGCCCCGCCCAACAATCGAAACCAGCTAAAGCCAACGCCAGGGGCAAAGGTAAACCCACCCGACCTTGGTGAGCCAGGCTCTGGAGGGGGAGGGCCCCACGGGGCCCCCACCGCCGCCCCCACCGCCGATGGTACTGTGTGCACAGCCTCTTGGTTACCACGTGAGTGTATGGAACTTAGAAGCCTCATTTTTCGACACTCAGTAAAAGAAGCCAAATTCAAGAGCCTAGTCTTTGAGGTCCGAAGCCTCCAAGGGGTCCTTCCTTCCTCAGAGACGCAGCGAGCACCACCCTGAAACCCCCCACTGGCCTGCATCCCTCCCCACCCCGCTCGGGGTGCAGAACGAGGGGCCTCCCCTTTCCTCCACTGTCCCTCCCCTGCCCCTCCCTCCTCCGAGTCTTGCTCTGGCTTCATTGGAAAAGCCAAGTGGTGCAGGTGGTTAAGGGGACGAAAACAGCGGTGCTTCCCTTCCCCTTCCCCGGCGGAGAGGAGCTAACGCTGTTTCCAGTGACTCTGACTTTCGACCTCCAAGGTCAGTCAACTTCCCATCATGACGCCAGAAGCTAAACATTCAGCGCAGGTGGTGATGACGAACAAGGTGCTCCGTGTGGGTTTCGTTCACAAGAACCCACGGCCGGGGCCCCCTCCCCCTCTCCAGTCCCTGAAGGTCCCCTGGAGCACAGCTGTGCCAGGGACAGACCCCCGAGCCTGGCCTGCCCCCCCACTGCCCTTTCCTTCCCCCTCCTTAAGACAGGCTGAGGACCAGCAGTCACATCTCAGGGAGCTTGTCACAACCAAGGAAGCTCGCAAAGCCCGGGGCGGTCGCGTCTCTGGGATTCGGGACAAAAAGCGAAGGGCGTTACCAAGCGCAGCAGCAACTGTTCGCTCTGCTCAGAGGCGAGACTCAGCCTGTTTACAGAGCGGTGGACAGCCCTGAGGTCCAGCTAAGAGGAACCGGGGCCGCAATGAGGGACCTGACGGCCACCACCTCCCTCCCTCCCTCCCTCGCCTGGTTACCCCCAGAGACAGGAGCACTAAGAGGAGGGAGCACTTCACGGGCGCCCGGGGCCACCCCATACCGAGCCCGCTCAGGGCTGAAGCCAGGAGCTTGCCCCTTTCCTTACCCTCTGCTTCCGCAGGCTTCCCGGGCTGGTCGGCGACGGGCTTGGCGACTTGCCCGAGCGCGGAGTGGACAGCTGGCTACCAGGGGTTCCATTAACTGGAAGGACAAAGGATCACAGACAGGAGGGTGGCATGTTAGAGCAGTTTTGGACGAGCCCGCTTCTCCGAGAGAGAAGTAAGTGTGGAGGAACACCGGCCGAAATCCCAGACACCTTTGCATCTGGGGTCCCGAGAAAACGCTTCAGGAAGGAACCTGCTTCGGAAACTTGCTGTTCCCTTAGCCCAGGGGTTAATGAATGCAGCAGCAGGTTACCTGAAATGTTTTTTAAAGTACACTTTTCACAACTTCCCTGATGAATTGGTTAACGATGCTTTTAGCTGTGCCGATAGAGACGTGGGCGGTGTGGTCGGGGCCCTGGGGCATGTTCGATGGGATTCGGCCCTAATTCTTTATTCAGCCGCCCCGTGCCGCCCCGTGCCACCCCGTGCCACCCTGTAGGGGTGAATATCAGTGCAGCTGATGGGTGGCATGCCCAGCGACTTGTTAAACGAATCCCTGTCATTTAATAGGTAACAAGTCACTTCTAGAAGTTCCTGCTTTCACTTCCGCCCTACACATCTCTCTTCCACCCCAACGCCTGCAGGACCTGCCTTTCGTGGGACAAAGTAAGTAGCTGGCAGACCGAAAGGCATCTACCACTGTTGACAAATAAAAGCTGCTTTCCGAAAGGTTTCAATCACTGGAATTTTCCCCGGCTGGTAAGACTTTTCTCCAGCATGATCACTAACCTGAACCAAAGCCACAGAACCTAAGTAAGCAATTATTTTCTCTGAGTAACATCACAAAACCCGTAAAGATATCACTTCATAAAGCTCCATAAGGTTGCCATTATTTCACCCATAAAAATGACAACACTTTTACACATTTCACACCCACAGCCGGTGCGGCAGAACTGGCAGCGAGACACACACATTCTTGAGGGTGCTTAACTCCTTCCCCGAAGGGAGGGCAGGGGTGCAATGAACTTACCTTCTATGAGCTCTAACATGGACACAGTCTCAGGGTTGGACCTGACAACAGCAAGAGGCGAGTCCCTTCTCAGCTCTAAGCCAAGCACCCGCGGAAGTGGGGCGCGCGGGGATTAGTCAGGGACGGCTCAGGCTGCTCCCCGAGCCGCGGAAAGAGAAGCAGGGCTCCTCAGCAGATGCCTCGTCTGCGTAAGGCTGACGTCTTCCCAGCAGCAGTGGGAGGCGCGGGCTCTGTCTCAGGCTACATCAAAGGTGTCGCTCGTTAAGCCTCATGCCAACGCAGGAGCCGCTGGGGCCCCTCCCCACAGCAGTGACCCCGGAAGCCCGAGCCCTTTCCAGGACTTTGCACTGAATCATAACCCAGTGCCTCTGGGGGGCAAGAGACACACTGACGCATCGGAAACTCCAAACGACAGGAACTCTTGAAAAGCCTGGTGGCTACGGGCACTACAGACATCCTCACAACGCTCCGTGCCAAGGAACGATGCTGGCTGATTTTTCAGCGCAGGGGTTGCACAGAATCCTTGGGCCCACGAGAGCAGGAAGCTCTTTGTTCTGTCCTCTGCAAAGATCTTTTAAAAATGGCCCACGCTGCACTAATTTGTTGCTTTGCTTTGAAATGCATTTGGTGATTAAAAAAAAAAAAAGAAAACCAAACCTTTTTTTTTCTTATTTTGTTTGCCAGCTGGAAGTAGGAAGCACTGAGGACACTCTAATTTGCTTGCTCCCTGTCTGTCCTGAGCTTGGGCTCCGACTTCTTCGCCATGGGCTTCCCAGCCAGCTGCCTCTCTGCAGGGTGGGCCGGGCTCAGAGACAGGCAGGGACAGAGAGCTGTGGGCGGGGGCACAGACCCCAACTCACAGACGGGTCAGCAAGAGAGCCCCAGGAAGCGGCCGAGAAACAGGTTTGATGAAGACGCCGCTTTCTTGCCCTCTTCTCCGTGTCTTTCCATCACACCCAAAGGCAGCACCAGGTCGGGAAAATAATGAGCAAACGGGGAAACAAACACTGCACTGACATTTATCAGTTTGGGGACTCTAATCTTATCAGGCCAGTGGGGAGGGGCAGATGAGAAAGAAAGTGGATCCCGAGGAAAACAGCCTCAGAAATACCATGCTTCAAAAAGCAAAATAAAATAACAAAATGCTTGCTTTTAGTAAGTATTTATTCTGTGTATGTCTCAGTTTATTGAAGAACTTATTTTTTACCTTGGCTGGTGTGGCTCAGTGGATGCCCGCCTGCAAACCAAAGGGTCACTGGTTCGATTCCCAGTCAGGGCACTTGCCTGGGTTGGGGGCCAGGTCCCCAGTAGGGGGCGTGCAGGAGGCAACCACACATGGATGTTTCTCTCCCTCTCTTTCTCCCTCCCTTCCCCTCCCTCTAAAAATAAATGCAATTAATTAATTTTTTTTAAAAAGAGCTTACTTTCTGTGGAGCAGTTAAGGTAAAACCATGTGTGTGTCTCTCTTGAATGAGTTAAATGAGACATATCTCTCTTACGTCTCGTTTAACTCTCACAACGGCTCTGTAAGACAGGCAGTATCATTTCACAGATGAGGAAACTGAGGCACACAGTGATAAGCAACGGGACCAGCCCATGAGGGGTAGAGCCCAAAACTTCACCTCAAACGCAGCCCAGAAACAGGCCCTCCTGGCCCCGGGTCGTTGTCTTCTCCAGCCCTTTCCTGGTCCGTCGCTCGTTTTTGCGAACTAGCAACCGTTCCTTCAATGTCCCTTCACGCCTTCATGCCTCACCTCGCACCGTGTCCTCAAGGTCCTCCCCGCCCTTCTGATCCCCTCAAGACCCTGCGCACCCCGGGGGGCAGGTCCTCTTCTCTTGGCAGCTGCCTGACCCCGTGGATGAGGTCGAAGCCCTCTTCCTCCGGGCAGCCATCACGCATCTCTCTATTACAGATGCCACCGACTTCACCTCCCAACTGGAATTCAGGGGCTGTGGCCTCACAGTCTCTGCACCTCTGGGCGCTGCCAGATGCCCGGACACAGCAGGTGCCAGGTGGCGCTTCTTTCATTCACCTGAGACATGAACGGGAAGAGTTTCCAACGCGCCTTGTAGACGGTGGGTCAAGAGAATGGTCCGGGTTTTGGAGAGTATCTCTGGAGACACTCCCTGCTGAGGGTGGAGCGCCGGGGAGAGAGAACAGAAGGAGGGCTGGGCTTTAAAAAAAAAATGCTAAACACACAAGGCAGGAATCCTCAGCCCTCTTGACATTCTTGATGCATTTTGTTTTCTACAATTTCCTCGCAACCCCAAAGCAGAAAAAATCCCCCAGAGAACAGGTGAGGCTGCAATCTCTCTACGAAAGGAAAAGGCTGAGCTAAAAGTTAGTAGCCAGCAATCTGCCTTTGAAGGCACTCGATGGAAATTAAAAAGGGGGCACATCGGACCGGTGAGCTCATTAAAATTCTCTTTGCCTCCCCAGGTTTGATTCTTGCGTTATCGGCACACGTTGCCTGAAATATTTTTGTGTAAAAGAGTAAAGTTCGAATGTGGTCAATAAAAGACTTCAGGATTTCCAGAGGATGGACGGCCGTGGGAGAGGGACCTACATGGAGGCACCCCTGCTTCCGCTCCAGCCCCTGCGCCTCCGGCTCGCGGCACCCCCCAGCCACGGGCGGTTCTCTGCACACATGTGAATGCACGAGAGGCTGTTGCCAGCACGTGTGTGCCTGAGACCGTGGGCCTCGGAGGGCAAGGAAGCCCATACGCTCAGGCTGGAATTGCTGGGTGTAAAGGCGCCCGTGGGTGCTCAGCTGTGTCTACCACGGCTTCTGCAGCGAGCGATTCTCAACGGAAGGCGTCCCTGTATGACAAGCAGTTGGACATCCATCGAAGTGGGAATAAAAATCCCAACACAAACGAACAACCCCTCCCCCCCCAACATTCTGCTACGCGGCCCAAAAAGTGGTCAAAATTCTGAAATCTGTACGTTTTAAGGAGGACTGCAGCAATGAAAATTCAAGATAGACAAACGTGGTTTTCCTATATTTTTAACATTAAAAAATATAAAGCAAATCAAACTTTATATGTTATTTAAAGCAAATTAATGCATATTGTCCTCTTATTTTGGAGATGCTGTGTTATAAGTTGCTTGTACAGACTTTCAAAAAAATGTAAAAGAATTTCACTTTTTAAATTATACATTTTATGAGACATCTGTGTTCCAAAGAAAAAAAACACACACGAATAAAGATTCAACCCACATGAAACACTCTTTACAATGTTCTTATGTGGTCGTGTTTCTTCCAAGAAGCAGCTAAGACCACTTCCCTCTCTTCATGATTCCACATTCCCTCACCCCGTGCACAGCTGTCAGGGGGCTCTTTGGTTTTGTGTGTTACTCAGGCTCCTGGCTTCTCTTTTCTTCCAGCTCCACTTGCCTTCTTTGGGCTCTCTCGGTTACGGAGACTCATAACCACTCAACAGGTGTGTGAGCGTTGCGACCTGTAAATCGTGTAGGGGGTCGCCCTGTGTGCCTCCGGAAAGCAGAGCCTGTCCCTTCCATCCGCGCACGGTGAGCACCCAGCAGAAGTCTGACGCTGGCCGACCTGTGCCCGGTGTTCCTGAGTGTGTCAATGAACTCGTCACGTTAGTGAATCACCTCTACCTTCCTTCCGTCCCAAGAGGAGGAATGGGCACGGGACAAAGAGAAGATTTGTAGAAGGTTCTCACTCTAAGACGGACTTACAAAGGGACATTCTGCCTGCCGCTGACACACGTCAGGCAGTGGGCGGACCCCTTCACCCCATCAGTGCTGGCGCCTGGCACTAATTCTCAGGCCTCTGTGGCAAAGTGCTGTGGTCTGTAGACCGCGATCTTCAGCCAGGCGCTGCGTTAGCTACTTCCTGGGGATCAGAACCGTAATACGCAGAGGTGAAGGCAAGGGGTCAGGACTGTCAGCCTGGAGCCCCGCAGGCCGGACGTGCCAGCCCTGAGCTGGCCCTGTGGACTCGGTAACTCCGGGCCCGCCTGTCCCTCAGGCCCGCCTCTGCTTCCCCATCTCTAAAAATGAGCGGTGTGATCTTGTAACAGATGGTCATGTTGTGGGGAGATTGTTGGGAAAAATCAGAAAAGATGGAAGATAAGAGCCCACGTAAGCTCTGAGGTGTCACGTGCAGACAAGGTCACATTGTCACGATTAAGGGCGCAGCCTGAACCCTGGGCACATCTTTACACATCTTTACACTAGGCTCCACCCTCCGCATCACGCAGGACGATGACGCCGGAAGCAGACATCGAAAAGCGGACGTAGAAATTACTGCGAACTCCAACTCAACATTCTAGGAGGGAAAACGAAAACTCTTCGTTCTTAAAAAGTCAGGGTCGTAGCCGTGATAGGGGGTTCGGGGCAACATCCGTGCTTAAGAATGTAACAGGTATGAAAGTGACGTGACTCATGTTCCAGTGTTTGCAACTTCTGGGAATCACTGAACAGGCTATTTTCTTTAAATGTTGATGCAATCAAAAGAGAGAGAGCCCCCTGCTCCCCCCACTGGGTCTGAGAGCCACACTCAACACAGAGAGAAGCCCTCGCTAGCTCGGTGGACGGGGCCATGACAACCCCCCCACCCCCGCGCTGACTTCCAGCAGCCCCGCCAGCCCAGGAAAGACACAGAAAGAAGGCGGGACCTCCTCAACCCTGGGCGCAGGCCCCCGGAAAGGAAGCGGTCCTGGGGTCATCGCGTAACCCACGTCTCTGGACCGGTACTGCCGCTCTGAACTGCTGTGGAATCGCCCGGAGGAAGGTGGTAAGGCTTGGTAGCAAGTCAGAGCCAAGAGGCAGTCACCGCCCGGTGTAAACACCCGGACAGGCTTGTAGGGGCGCGTCTTCTAGATCCAAGTGCAGGAAGCTGAAAGTTCCATCGGCGCGCGAGAGTCCCATGAAGCAAATGTGATCAGGGCCGTTGGGTGAGCTTTGACCAGGCAGCCGCGGATGCTGTGAACTTCCTGAGAAAAGTGCCACTTTCTCCAGAACGTGCCGACTCGGAGTCCACTCTCTCTGTGGAAAGAATCGCCTGGCGTGGCGTCCCCACCACAGTCCCAGGTGAGCGCTGGTCAGACGACCGACCAGGTTAACCGAGTTCCACTCCGGTGAAGAGGTAAAAGGGGCTTCAGGAAAACGGTAGAAAATTGCAATGCTCGTTTGAAGCAATCTTTTGACTTTTCGGTACAGTGACTTACCCATTTTAAACTTCTAAAAAGCAATAGTTCCAAATGTTGGCAGTAACAAATGCAAATGCAGCTAATACATTTCCCTATCTGCTTTTTTTCTGAGTTTCCCAAATTACTTTTGGTAAATGATACATCCATCTATATTTATAAGATTATAATTAAATAGACTATATTTATGAGACTTATGTAATCTCAGAGATGCCAAATAGTGACGATGTTACCAGTTAATTTTAAAGTGAAATAATTTTCTGTATTCATTTTTAAATTTTTTAACATTAAATTCATGATTCTTTCTATTTTAACTCAAATGTAGATTCTTTTTTGGAGTAAAACAGGCTCTTTACTATTTACAAGGCAATTTTTGAGGGGCAAAACTTCTCTCCCCCTGTTCCCCTCCTGCGCCCCCCCCCCCGCCCGCCCGCCCCGTCCAGTACTGGCTACCTCGCTCAGACAGGCTGAGCAAGGGGAGGCCCTGCTCTTGCAGCCTCGTGGACACCTCAGCGGGGCCGGTAACTGCCCCAGGCCTGCGGATGCCATCCCCTGACCGGGCTCAGTAAACAGGAACCTGGCCGTGCGCCTCCCTCCCTTGATTGGCAGGGACGGAGAGGAAGAAGGGTTCCACCCAATGCAGCAGCTTCTCACTGCCTGCAGCTCTTTAAAAAATCCCCTTAAAAACAAGGGCACAAACTTAGCAGCCAGCGCGCATGCTGAGCCTCCCGGATCCTCTACACCGGAAACGACACAATGAGGCCAGCCGCTCGCTCACTGCTGGGTGTCTCACTCCCCCCTCCACACCCGCCACACCTGCTATTTTAAAATCCGTGGTGCAGACTGAGACAAAGGGGAGCGGAAAGACTAAGGAAAATGTGTCGGCGTCAGAGCCGGTTTGGGTTAGGAACTACATCACTATTGATGAGGTTTAGTAGTATCGATAAGGTTTCTGTTGTTACGGGCCTTCTGGCCCCTTCACATCCCTCTGTGACTGTACTAAACAGCCGGGATTTTAGGGCAACGGCTGTCTGAGCTCCTGACGCCCCTCGCTCTTACTGCCCCGTGGGAGTTCACCCTACAGCCCAGGTGTGCTGGGAGAAGATGAGGAAGGTTCTTTGACCAGGGCTGAACGTCCTCCAAAGAGCCCTCTTGTTACCTGTCGGCTGGTGAATGAACAAGCCGCGGCTGCGGGCAGCTGGTGATCGGCAGCTTCGTCACAGCAACGCGCCTGCTCATGCATCACGTCTTGTGCGGAGTTTTTTGGCAAAACATCGAATCACCCAGGTGACTCAGCCCCCCTACAGGCCAGATTTGGCGCCCTGTGACTTCAGGCTTTTCCCAAAACTGAAATCACCTTTGAAAGGGGAGAGATTTCACATCATCTATGAGATTCAGGAAAATACGATGGGGCAGCTGATAGCAACTGGGAGAACTGTGTGAGGTCCCAAGTGCCTACTTTGAAGGGGACTGAGGTGTCATTGTCCTGAGTACAATGTTTCTTGTACCTTGTATCTTCTTCAGTACATGTCCCCACTTTTCATGTTACATGGCTGGACACCTTCTGGAGGGACCTTGCAGGCCATGGACTATCTGGTCAGAATCGTCTGGAACACTGGCTGAAGCACAGCTTTCTGGCCTCGGTAAGCACGAGGCTAAGCGGGTGATCAGGAGGACAATCCCGACCGAGTCACTAAGTGACGTTCATGCCCGGTGAGTCACATCCCCTTACCGCCGAGCCAAGTCTCACGTCAGAGTTCAGCCCATGGGTGCTATTCCGTTAAAGGGGGGAGCGCTCTGCCCACCCTGAAACTAGGAGGGGTGACACGCCACCTCGCAAGCGCAGGGTGTGCGCCCAGACTTAGTCCCGGGCTGATGGTGATGCAGACTGTGCTGTGAGCGGGGGGGCAGGGAGAGGCCAGTGTTGCCCCCCTCAGAGTGAGCGGCGGAGAAGAAGGTGGTCTTTAGGGACCCAGCGCAGCCCTGCGGAGAAGGCCACCGTGAGAGAGCCGGGGGGCTGCGTGCTCTGGGGCCCAGAGACCCGCTGAGACTTCACCCCTGGGCCCACTGCGGAGGTTTCGGTGCTACTCACTGTTCGGAAACACTGAGCCCTTGCAGCTCTGAACATGCGGGCCAAGCCGAGCACCAGCGGGAGCCAGAGGCGGGCGTGGTGGCCTCCCCCTCCCCGCAGGGGACCCTCCCTATCCCTTGTCCCATCCTCCGGGCCCCCCCCCCAGTGCTGCTCAGGTCCTTGTTCCTGAGAGCCTCACCGTGCTCATGGAACCAGGGCACAGTCGCCCGGATGGAAGCGTTGTTTCATGACCCACTGCACAGTTAGATGGTTTGGTAAAGCAACTGACCGTGAAGTGGACCTTACGCCGAGTCCAAACCCCGACAAGGACAAGAACGAGAATGACCTGACTCGCTCACGTGCATGTCAAGACCACGGAAGGAAGAGGCGGGCCTGAGGCGGTCATCTTGGGCACGCACGTCCCCTGGACACCAGCGCTGGAGCCCCGGAAGGAGACCGGACACCGGCCAAGTCCCCGCAGCCGTCCCTGCCCAGGGCCTTGCTGTTCTCACTGCCCCCAGCACCACAGCCGCGCAGGGACCGGCCCTCAATGGAGAGGCAGCAAATACCCCTGGGGACTCCTAAGCCGGCCCCACATGCGGCAGACGGGCTTTAGCCGAGACCCCTGGTGAGGGGGAGGTGTCCTTGGCCTGAACCATTCCTTTCTGTGCTAGACGTGAGTATCGCGCAAACCTGGGTGTCCCGAGTCACCACGAAGTGAGTTTTCCGAGCTCGAAGGAGTGCCTTACAGCCAACGTGTCCGCCCCGGGGCCGCGCTACCTGGTTCCAAAATTATAGCCCCGAGCGGACGCTGGCGGGACCCTCCGCCAGTCCTGTGTCCCCAGTGCAGCACGTCCCTCCCAGCCCCCTGGGCAGCCTTACCTGAGCTGGTGGACGCCGGCGACTTGCTGCGCCGGGATGGCCCGGGGCTCTTGGCCGCGCCCCTGCGGGACGACGAAGCTATTTTGGTGTAAGAAGTGGACTTCACGACGCGACACTCTGCGGAGAGAACACAAGCGCGCGTCACTGCGGGGCCGTGGCACACACACCCGCGGACACGCACAGCGAGCGAAGCTGGAAGGCGAGGGCGTGGCCGCCCTCGGGCACCTGCTCTGGATGGAGAGGCCGGGAAAACCGGAGAAAAGGCGCCCCTCATGGCAACGCTCCGCACCTCCTAGCTCCCCCCCTTTCCAATGATGCTTTGGACGGACTGAGAGTTCAGCAGGCTGGTAAAGAAGCCGTTTTGCTGGGTTCCCCTCCACGCAGCCCCCGAGTCATTTGTGTCCATGTGTGTCTCTTGGGATAAAACGTTCTCTCTCCCAAGAAAAACACTGGACAAAAGGTCAGTCTCATAAACCAAGGTAGGAAGTGGTGGGATATTCCACTCCTTAGGAAAGACGCCACCCACCCAAGTTCTCTGTTCCAGGGAGCCCTGCGGAGAGCTGTGGTCTTCGTGTGGGCGGGAGAGGACAGCTTTTGCTCAGAGAGGTAAAGCCAGCGAGGACCAGGCCTTGCCCGGCTCCCAGGGCTCGAGGGCGCCTGGCAACCACCGGACCGTGTCTGTTACATGGTTTTCGGTGGGAGGCTCGGGAACAACCTTGCCTTCATTCGCTTTCAGTCCTTAGTGTCTTGTGTTCTTTCGATTCAACACTAAACATCTTAAACAACCGAGAGCGTTGTGTTTCTCTCCTAGTTCGCTGCCCCCACCTGTGAAGATGCATGAACCCACAGGCCTCATTCTCGAGGAGTCAGTTTTAATAAATAAAAATAATTTTATGCTGGTGATAATTAACGTTCCCTGTGGATAGAAAAGTACAAGGAATATTAAAACAACACCGAGTGATGCATTTTTTGGAGGGCGGTATACAAACCTAATTTTTTTTCTATTCATTTTGTGACCAAACATTGAGATTCGTCTACACGTACCTATCTGTTCCCAGCTCTTCTTCACAGCACAATACACAGGGAGCATTTTCACTCTTTCATTTAATGAGGAGGAGGAGGATGGAGGGGAGAGAACAGGACGGGGAGAAGGGGAGGGAAATTCTGCCTTGAGCTATAGTATCTGTGGCTTCAGGGCCACAGCAGGGAACAGCGAGTCAGGACCGACGGAGCAAGGCCAGGCCTCGGAAACAGCCACGTGGGGCCACCGTTGGCTGTTTCGGCCCTGCCAGGTGGCCCTGCGAGAGATCCTCATTTCTTGAAAAAAGAAAAAAAAAATCTACACAAAGGGACATAGCAGAAATTGAAAGACAGAAGAAAGCAAGACACTTACTAACATCAGAAGATATAATGAAAACCACAAGCACCATTCACGGGGCTGATAGCCCCCGAGGGTGTAGCTGCGGAGGTTTTAATTCACAAAACAGGTCTTTGGAACAGTGACGAGGACATCCAGCAAGCCCCGGGCTCGGTTCACACGTGCACTTGGCGTTGCCCTAGCCCTTGGCCATGGCCTGGCTTCTTGGAAGGACATCAGCAGGAGGACACGGTCATGCAGAGTTGCCGGTCCGTTGGCACGCTTCCGGCGGAACTACTCTCCAGTGTCCCCCGTGCGCCGAGCCCCGGACGCTGCAGCTCGTGCCGTGAGGCACGAGCCATGTGTGGGAGCTGAAAACACTTGCCGCCCGGTCCCGCCCGCCTTTCAGTTCACAGACCTCGTGTTTGGAAATGTGGGCCTATGACCCAAGCGGCTCCCCGGGGTCCTGCAGGCCCTCGTTTTAAATCAAACGTCGGGCCGCAGCGAGGGCAAGGTGACCAGGGCTTTCTGCCCCAGGGCCTGAGTGTTGAGAGCCACATAAATCTGAAGTAATAATTTTAAAGGCTCAGCATCTAGTTAGCAAGAATGAAGAGTTGAAATCGGAGGTTCCCAGATGGCGCACATCGGTGACAACACCCATCTGTGAGCCACAACATGAACTAGAGCGTTGGTCTCAGGGCTGGTCGCACGCCGTTGCCGCCGGTGCCAGAGCTGCTGCTTGTGGCCCCAACTACCTGCCAGCCCGGGCTTGGCATCCGCATCCTATCGTGGGACCAATCGGGCCACGCTAGGTTGATATTTTTCCAGCTACCAGAAGGAGATGAGGTATTTTAGTTGGGCAGCTCAATCTTAGAGCAAATGTACATATTTTGCTAGATTTTTAAAAAAAATTTAAGTGTTTTTATTGTTCAATTACAGTTGCCCCCATCCCCCTCCCCCGGACTCCCCCTTGCCCGGCCCACTCCCCTCTCCCGCGTTGTCCACGTCCACGGACAATTTACACCGGTTCCTATGCCCCTTCCCCCCTTTCCCTGTCACCCCCGCCCTCCCTCCCCTCTGGTCACTGTTAGTTTGTTCCTTATTTCCATGTCCCTGGTTCTGTTTTGCTTGCTTGTTTGTTTGGGTTCCATTCATAGGTGAGATCATACTGTATTTGTCTTTCACCGCCTGGCTTACGTCACTTAGCATAATTTTTGAAGAACTGAAAAAATTTGTGGGCTCACGCTGTGCTTCTGCAGCTTCTCTTGAATTTACTTCTCTCGCTGCCTGACCCATGTGTCAAAAGTATTCACGTGCTGGTCGGCCTCCTCACCCCCGTCCCACGGGTCCCAGCTGGCACCCACCACAGTAAAAAGCAGGTAATAGCTGTTCGGTAAATGTTGGTCTGACTGCTGTCTATCCCGTAACCACGTGTACAAACTGCTCTTACTACGCACGGAACCAATCCGATGTCTCATTTCACAGATGAGGAAACCAAGTTTCAGAAAGGCAAATAACTTGCATCGGAACCTAGGTCCCCGGATGGGCGGGCGGCCCCCTCCCCACCCCAGGGCCCGATACCGTGGCCTCAGCGAGCTGTTCCATTTCCAGGGAAGTCTAGAAAGTGTCCATCTGTGCTCATGGTCAGGGGCAAGCGGGCAAGTGGGCGAACAGTGAGGACGATGGCAAACAACCATTTCTCGTACCAACATTGAATTAAAACTTTAACGCACGAAAGCCACACGTTTATCAAGATGCCTATTGCGTCAGGAAAAAGAGAGAAGGAGCTCCCAGAAGTGAAGTTTCGGTGAAGTGATGCTCATCCCAAACTTCCCACCAGTTGCCTGCAGGGTCAGAGTGGACCTTCAAGAGTTAAGTGGGGGGGAGAGAATAACTCTGAAAGTTGAATAACAGAAACAGACACAAAACAATTGTAGTAACTGCTCCCCCCACCCCCGCCCACCCCCAGGAGGAAAATAAAACCAGCTGAAGAAAAGTGCAGCTCCAGGTCATAAATGAGAAAAAAAAATACAAAGGACGCCAACCATCCTTCCCATTGAAGTTCAGATTTTAACCACTGCAATAAATTTAAGTGGGAGTGGTATTTTATAACGGAGGGAAGTGCAGGGAAGGATGTTTAATTACTTTAGGGAGAATGCCAGATCTCTGTGAGCTTAAACCCACGCACGAGAAACACTGCGAATAAGGGCCTCTGAGGCCAGTGGAGTAGAAAACCGGGCGTGTTCTCGCCAAGTCCGTTTTCACAGCCTCCAGCCAGGAGGAAGCAGCCACCTCCGCTCTCCCTCCCCCGCGGGGGCGTGTGCCTTCGGGGGACAGTCACTTCATCGCATTCCTTTGGCACCCCGTCCACTCTAAGAGGGCCGCACTTCCGCGGCCGGTGGAGGTCCTGGACCACGCAGACACTCCTCGGAAGTGTGACATCGAAGGGCTGTGACGGGGCACTAGGAGGGGCTGCAGGCGGTGACTGCCCTTGCTACTGAAGGTCGCAGCCCACCCAACGTCCGGAAAGTCAGCTCCAACACGGTAATTGGGTCTCCGGGGACTGACTCTCCCAGAACGAGCGAGCGAGCGAGCAAGGCTGGGTTCAGCCTGATCCGGAAAGTCCCTGTGTGCATAGTCGTGGAAGGGGACTCATTCCCCGTGTCATGTCCACGAGGAGCCACTTCGCAGACGCTCTGGGGACTGGGTCAGAGAGCAGTGAAAACAGTCCCCACCTCCCCCAGGACCCGACTTTAGAAACCGGGGCTCCGCCACGGACAGACGTAGGGGGACAACCCGGAGGCGATGCTCCCAGCGGCAGAGCCCCCACGCTCGGAAGCGGCTGCGAGGCAGGCTGAAGTGTCAGGGATGGAGCTGAAGAGCAGAGACTCGTACGCATTCCACAGCCCCCCTGGGTTCACCCACCAGGGATATCCGTGCCTGCAGCGGGGCCCACCTGCACCTTTGGAGGATCTTGAACAAGGCCAAGGTGAAGTCCCACACACGTCTAGACAGACTCCATGGCATGCTGCATGCTGGCCAGAGAGTGTTCTTTAAACAAGGAACGTTTTACTCCTCTAATATCTCCTGAAAACCAGCCCGAATGAAAACACTGTCAGCGGAGCCCCTCCACGAATCTCTACTCCAAGTTCAGTGGCTCCGAGCTGTTCGGAAGGCAGCCCGGTGTGTCCAAAGGAATCCACGAGGAGCGGCAGATGCTCGGTGGTTTCTCCCCTACCCTGGTTGTAAAGACAAGCTCCCTCTCCCTTTGGCCACGATGCGAAGCCTCCAGAAGGGACACTATTCTTCTCTGCGGCTACGTGCGAAGGAATCAGAAAAAGGCCTTGTACGTGTTGCCCCCAGCCCGTGGCCAGGAGAGAACCCTCCCATCCGGCTGCTCTGGGACTCTCCGGCCGGCTGCTCCACGGGTTCCTATGCCCTGGGCTGGAAGGCTCGCCCTGGGAAGGTGAAGGTTTTCAAGGTCAGTGAGTCAGCTCCGGCCCGCCTTCCTGCCGCAAGTCGCTGCCCAGCCCACTCTCCAGCGCCTTGTGGCCGGGGCTTCACCTCCTCCTGCCTCATGGTTCCGAAGCCTCGCCATCCTGATTGCCCCCCAGCTTGCCGGTGTGGGTGAGCCACCCAGAGCAGGGCCGGGGTGACTGATGACTAAGTTTACTTCCTGTGGGAGCATAATGACTTCCGCACTTCGTGGCAGCGTTGGAGGGGGACCCAGGCGTAGGCTCCAGTGGGGACTGCGCCTGTCTTCTCCTCGTTTCTGTGCCACCTGGATTGCAGGTCACCCCGGACACCACAGTGAACGCCTGGCCCATGGGCAGTGGGGCCTGGGGCCTCTATCACGTCCCTAAGCAGGGTCTGCAGCATGTCTGGAGCAAAAGCAGTGAGCTCAAAAACTCTCTACCATGGTTTTTAAAACAAGAAGGTACATAGCAGACTGCCTAGGAGCGCAGGCATCTTTTGGAGTCCCAGAAACCGAGGTTTTTAAGTACTTTCTAAAAATACAGCCACGTGTGCCTAAACTCAGCACCTAGACCGGCTGCCATGCTTTCCGCCACCTGGCGGGCTGGCCAGATGGCGCACCCGCGTTCCCGCCTGCTGGCTGCTTGCCACCGAGCAGCACCGGAGGCGCCAAGTCGAACTGTTATGTAACATCCGCAGGCTTCCCTGGCGGCCCCGGGACTTTCTGTGCCGACTGCTCGACAGTCACCCCGCAGACCTGCTGTTCAGGTAGCACCACCGATTCCCTTCTCCAAACGCTCCCCTCTCTCTAACAGTCAAATGAATGTCAACTTCCCCTCCATCACAGTGGAGGTTACAGCAGGCGGCTGGGTGGCTTTGCTCCAGGACATTGCCTGGTGGCCTAGTGTCCGATGGTCAGGCAAAGGCATGGCCACCTTGAAGGTGTCTTCAGACCCGACACACACACGTAGTAGGACCCTCCAGAGAAGAGACCAGAACTTGTCACTGGGTGATGTGCTTACAGAGACACCGGGTCGGAGCGGGGCGGCGGGGTGGCACTTCCGCACGCAATAGTCTGCGCTAACAGGCTCTTGCGATGGCGCCTTTCTTATGTAAGGAGCGCCCTGCCATGGCTGCTGATAGTCGATACGATCACCAGCGTGGTATTCTCCTCCGTTGCCAGGCCGGTCCCGCCAGGACTACCAACACCTGCTTGTGGTCACGTCTGAAGGACCATGGACCGTCTCTACTAGAAAACTTCTATGGGCTTCCCAAGGACAGCGAGGCTGGGCAAAGGGCACAGCGTGGAACTTAAAAAGTGACACGGAATCTGGGATGCAGAGATGGCGTCGGTTCTGTTCACAGCCACCCCCCCGGGGTGGCTACCTTGCTTGCTGTCACCCCTGAGTGTTCTCAGCTGGCTCATTGTGTCCTCCCCTAGTTTCAGTCCTGGGAGAGAGGAGAGAAAGGGGGAGGCGTCCAGATCTGAGGCAAGAACAGCCACCCCTCGCCTCGTTGTACAAGGTCTTCATTTCCTGAAACCGACCTCGGTCTGTCCTGCACCCCTCGTGTCTGCGCCTGTTCAGGGCCAGCTGCTAGGAGCACCCCTGGGCTCCACCCGGCAGCTGCCAGGGGCAGCTCCCTAGTTGTGGCAACCAAAAATGTCTCCACACATCACCAAATGTCCTGGGGGTGGGGGGGGGGCTATTGCCCCTCCTTGAGAACCGCTGCTGGACCTTATCCTTAGACATCGTTGCCTGAAGGTCCTCAATGCACACTTGAATTCTTCCTGAAAGTGTGAACGAAGCCCTTCCCGGTGCATTTCGAACCTTCTTTCCGCAGGTTTGGCCAACAGGGATGTCGGTTCCCTCCCACGAAGATTCCTTCAGCACAGTCCACTGCAAAAGCGCGCCCCTCCCCTTTGTTCCGCTGGCCTTGCCTGTGGCTCGTGATTAGACCTCGTCCCTCCCACTGCAATTCTTTGCTGTTCCCAAATAAACCCACTTTGCTGGAGAGATGCCAGGCTGTCCACTTGATTAGGGCCAACAATGCTGTGCAAACTTTGACGGCTGGATGCCGTGGGTCTGGGAATGTCTATATTCACATAAGTGCCCTGGGCGGCTGCTGTAGCCACAGAGGCCCAGAGAAAGCGCTTTACTGAAGGGCTCAAGAGAAGTACCCAGGGGCCAGTTAACACGGGCACTGCGTAAGGTGGGCCTGCCCTGGCCAGCTCAGAGCCTGGCCGGTTAAAGCAGAAAAATCAGGTTGTTGCTGGGGGGAAGGGCTCATGTACAAAGGAAATTTCCAGAATGTCACCTACCCTCGTGCAGATATTCTGTGACATGGACATCAAGCCTGATTGGAAACAGAGACTGTCCACCAGGAAGGGGTACCGGCGCTGGAAGTCAAGTCCCGATCCGAGTCCACACTGTGTAAATGACACTTGGCGACCTCTGGTTTCTTGTCTGGAGGTAAAGCCGAAACTTGGGAAGATAATTCTCCAAAGTTATCTCTGAGCCTGCACCTCCCTCTCAGTGAGGAGACAGTGACAATTCAGCAGGGAACTGAGGTGAAAAGCCCTGACAGTAAGAGCTGGAATAAGCCTTCAGACTCCAGTGCAGAAGGAAGCTCTGAGAAGCCGTGATAAATGACAGGCTGCACGTGCAGGGTTATAAAAGGATCGGGTGACACTCAAGAATAATGACGCAAATCTACTTCTGGGCAAAGTCTCGCTGGGACAGAATTTAATTTGGAGGTTTAGCCTGTAAGGAACAGGGACCATCACAGGCGTTAATAAAATTTAGCTGCTTTGGGGAAGAAGACAGCTAACACCAATGTGCACGTGTGCAAGAGCACAAAAAGAAAATTAGGAATTGAATTAAACACTCCCTGCCCAAGGTTTCAAATTCATATTTTTATATAGAATTCAGACCGCTGGTTTGCCTCCCCATAATCTCAAAATTAAAATAATCAGAGCCTTAAAATGCAATGGTAATGATTCTACAGACCAAAGAAATAAAACTTGGGAAATATATTGTGATTGCTTTTGCATCGTAATTATTATGGAGATCATGGAAAGCATCCCGTTCATTAAAAACCAGGGAACTGACATTATAGCGGAAGTTCCCTTCGATGGAAGGGGAAGCTGCTAGATAATAAAGAATGAGATCTTAAGAAAGCTTTTATTTCCTTCCAAGGAGACACTCAAGAGAACGGCAGCCAATCACATTTCCCCACAAGGGTTTAAACGTTGTTCTAACTATCAGCAGGCTTCACAATTAAGGACGTCTTGGGATCTGACGCAAGTGCCTGCCCTGAAGGAACAAAGATGTTAGCAAAGCGCCCCGCTGGGCCACGCGGCCACCTTTTTGCTGACAGCGCCGTGACCGACCTGCAGGGGCCTTCGGAGAGACCCACTGGAAAAGTAAGCGCCGCGAATAAACGTTTTCTGCGCATGACTGAACCCAGGAAACGGCAATGAAATAAATTGTTTCCTTTTTGTCAATGACTTAGTACATGAGCCCGACAATTACCCCATTAGGACCGTTCGTACACACCGCCCGTAGATTTGAAGACAGAGAAAAGCACAAGGCAGGTTATTGAGGGAGTGGGGGGAGGGGTCAAAAGAGGAAACACTGGGACAACTGTAAAGCATAATCAATAAAATATAATTAAAAGAAATAAATCTTAAATAGGGCCACACCCTTGAAACCCAGACAGAAAGTCTCTCGTTTGAGTAGGAGACACATTTCTTGACACCGCCCTTGCAGAACCGTCACTCTGTTCTGACTTCGGGGTCCCTCGAGTCCGGTCGCCTGCCACCCTCCCCGACAAAGTCCCACGTCTTCGGCCCGAGGGCGACTTTCCTAACGGTCAGCGCGCACTGCACCCGAAGAAACGCTTCGAGCAGCGCGTGCTGGAACGAAGGGGGCGTTCACCCCAGCAGCTTCGCCCTGCCGTCCACCTACTGCGGGTGAACACCGCGAGGGACTCCGCGTGTCGATCACAGGCTTTCCAAGTGACGCGGGTGGTGACTAGTGGGCGAGAAGGTGAGACGGTGACGCGAAGAACACCTGTCCACGGCCAAACCGATAGGACAGCCCCACGGCTGCGGGGCCTGGACGAGAGCAGCGCAGATGGGTCTTGGAGCTCGGGAGCACAGCTACAACGCGGCCCGACGAGACAAGGTATCGGCCTTGGCTTCTGGCACTCGCCCTGGCCGCTGGATTTCCCGGGGCCAGAGCTGGGGGCCCAGGGCGCATGGAGGGTGCTGTGGAAACGAATCTGCGGGAACGCCCCGGGCGCGGAGTCGGAGGCTGGAGAGAAGAGCGCTCACGCATGCGTCCATCAGAGCCTGACCGGAAGAGGCCGGCCATACCCACTCAGACAGGAAGTGACGCTGCGGCCTACGCCAGGCAGAGGAAGGAGAATCCCCTCTGGCCTAGGAATGGCTCAGCCAATGGGAGGCTGCTGACACTCAGCCAATGAGAAGTCACCTTACTTCCAACTTTCAGTTTCCTCCAATGAATGCTTCCTTTAGAACAGCCCCTCCCCAGGTCTATAAAAGAGGGTCCTGCTTTGGTTTCTGGGGCCTTGCACGTGCTTTGCTGCTGGGCTGCCTCTGAGTTGCTGTGGTTTGCTGTTACTAGATAACGTGACCACATTTTGCTGGAGAAAAGGCTGGCTGGCTGTTTATTTAGGGCCAACAATGCTGTTAGCTTCTCAGCCCTCTCATTTCACTTTGCCTCACATATGTCAATTTTTAGGAGGAAAAGACTTTTTAGGAAGACACGGAAATGGGAACTTGGGGAGAGGCTATCATTACCATTTTTAAAGCCAAACGCTCTGTTTCTTACTCTGAAAACCTGAAGAAGATTATCATCTGGGAACTGGTCTCGTGAGCATAATCTGATGCCTTATGTTGAGTACCAAGTCATTTGTTAAGGCAAAGCACAGCAATGCAAACAGGCCTTTAGAGGAAAGTATGCTCACGCATAACGAGGTCTGTCCGAAAGGGATCCAGTCTGCACTATGAAAAATAGAGACCTTTACTGAAGAAGATACAAGAAACACTGTCCACGGGGCAATGACGCCGCAGTCCCCTTCAAAGTGGGCACCTGGGGACCTCACACAGTTCTCCCAGTCGCCATCAGCTGCCCTGTTGTATTTTCCCAAATCTCACTGAGGGTCTGAAATCTCTTCTTTTTCAAAGGTGATTTTGGTTTTGGGAAAAGCTGGAAGTCGCAAGGCACCAAATCTGGGCTGTAGGGGGGCTGAGTCACCTGGGTGATTTGATGTTTTGCCAAAAAAACTCTGCAGGAGAGGTGATGCATGAGTGGGTGTGTTGTCAGGATGAAGCTGCCAGTCACCAGTTGCCCACAGCTGCGGCCTTCTGAATCATCGGAATAGTTTCCATGGAGGAATGTTCAAGCTTAAGGCAAAATTAGATGCAGATTCCTTGCTCTACTTGCTCAGTCATTTTGAATGTGACGGCCACACAGTGCACATGCTCGCTCAGCGGTACCTACCACCCCCACTACCTCGTACAGTGAAGTCGTCATTGTTCACGCATGCGCATTCCAGTCCCCTCTCCTCCGCTGCCATTGATGTCCTGCAAACCATTCTCATTATATTAACAATGGCTGGACTTTTCCCAGACAGACCTTGTATGTAGGAAATGTAAAATTATGAATGACAAACATTTCCTGGATGAAAAAAATTTCCAAACAAATTCTGCTTTCTAAATTCTTTCACATTCATGAAATGTAAGGGAGACATTTTAAGAGTGAGTGGATTCTTGTGGGTAATTCTCTGCATCTTACTCTGAAAACTTAAAATTTCCTTTCCTTCCTTTTGCAAAAAGCGCAATATTTATTGTCCTGTTCCTCGTGCTTCCTTCTTACTTGCCTTTCTTTTTAATGAGAAGTATCCTTCACATCATCTGCCTAATAAAACCCTTGGTTGTATAGTTTAATTTCAAAGTGGTCTCTTCATGAGCCACGTATCTGTTTTCCTTTCTATTCCAAATGACAGACATTAAATCCCATCTCTGGGTGCATGTGCTTCATCATCTGTTCTAAAGGGAAGAAGAAAAGAAAACGGTTAGGACCATTTAAATTAAAGCCTCTTTCCTTTTCATTAGGAGAACGCAGACGATGGTTTGAAAACCTGATTTATAATCCCCTAAACCTATTTGGAGATCACCTTTAAAATGAGGGGGTGAGATGGGGCTTGCAAGGAGCTCCCTGTGCGGTGCTCACGTACGTCCCTGGGTTGCGGTATTTCAAGGCTAATAAACATCGTGGTCCTAGGCAGGCAGCCATCGGACAGGACGGTGCCCAGGGCTTTGGAGTGACTGCGGGCTTTCAATGAAAGGGCTGGTTAGAAGGCAGACGTCATGGCTGACTTGCGGGGGAAGCTGCCTGATGTCATGGTATGACGCTGTCTGAACTTGGCCCTCTGCCATCGAACACAGGAGTCATTGCTGCAACCCGCAAGACAGTCCTCTCTGGCAAAGTAATTCACTAAATGATTGCAGTAGACCACTGGCTTTTGTGGCTAGACTGATCAGCTTCAAACACATACCCAGTAAATTGCAGTGCTGGGCTAAGGTAAACTTGTATTTTTACCATCGATCTGGCGCTTTAGTTCCAAATCAGAGGAAAGTACCAAGCCATGTTTACAGACATTCAAAGGGACAATGTATTTCCTGGCTAAAAATTAGCAGAAATATATTTAAATGATTTTTATAAATCTGCTCTTGTTTAAAAAAAATAGAGACGAATAATCTGGGTCTCCTCATCCCTCCTGGTACATCCTTCCTGGGACCTGGTGAGCATTAAAGAACCTACAACCTCACGTAAGCGAGGAGAGAAGGTGTTGAACGTAACAGTCTTTTAGCAGCTACAGAATTCTACTGAGGTCTTTTGGGCCCTACTTAGAAAACATGTTTATGCTTACAAAACATTAACACCTAATGCATCATTTTCCACTTTTTCTTTGAAATTAATCTATCAAAATGCTTTATAATGGATTTATTATCTTAATAAATATGACATATATTGATGATGAAAATTCACACAGTGCAAAAAAAGGGGAAAGGAAGCAATAACCCATTTCCCTTTGGGAGTTAGACACTGTGACATGCTGTGCCAAACTAGAACTTTCTGTGTCTTTCCTTGGCAACCACTTTTCAAAGTTTATGAACTAAACTTGCTCTCTTTGTTTAGATGCAGCTGATAATTTATTGACTTTGTCTTTTAATTATTTAAATTACATTTTGTTAACTTTGCTAGAAATATAGTGGAAGACATTGTATGATTCTGATTGATTCCCTCTTTTAAAAAAAATACTGGGTAATAGATATTATTTTTTAAGAACAAACCTGGCTTTTGATTCCCCGATTTGTTCTCCAATCCTCAGCCGTAACAGTTTTATTTTTACAAACCTCTCACCACCTTGATTTCTGCTTCCTCCCCAACCTTTTCCTTTCAATTTATGGAGGGAGATGAAGAGAAAATACACTGGCAACCTACCAGAGCTGTGCAATGAATGATGATGCATTTATTTAATAAGCACCATAAAAATATGTGATGTTACGGGATGCTTACGAGTGAAAAACACAGACTATAAAACAGAGACTATGGAGTACAGTGTACACAAGGATGCCCAGAAATGTTTCAAAAGGATGTTTCTGAATAAGTTTCTTTTTATTTTTTTAAAAACATTTTATTTACTTATCTTTAGAGGATAAGGGAAGGAGAGAGGGAGAGAAACATCAGTGTGTGGTTGCCTCTCACGCGCCCCCCACTAGGGACCTGGCCCACAACCCAGGCCTGTGCCCCAACTGGGAATCGAACCAGCGACCCCTTGGTTCACAGGCTGGCGCTCAATCCACTGAGCCACACCAGCCGGGGCCACAGCAGGCAGCTGTAGTAACACTGCAGAGGCCTTTCAAACGCACCCGAAAGTGTTAAGTTATCCGGGTTGACACGACGCGACCTGTAACGACAGTGCACGGCACAGGACGTGGCTGATTAGGTGGACTCGTTCAGTGTGGGTCTCCTTAATTCCCTTCCATTACTGCTTCCCAAGGCCAACTTTAAACACATACCACGGGTCTATGGAAGCCTAAGTAAGTTCCAATTACAGGTACAAGATTACTTCCCGGGCCGACACAACGTCCGTGAATGCCTCGCCCCCGAAGAGCAAGTGAGTTATCTCCTCACTTGTCCGCTAACGGTGGTCCCTGCCCGGTTTTCCAGGCAAAGCTTTAAGAACGAATAAAACGCATTTCTCACTACCCCAAGCCCTTGAGGAGATATTTAACTCCGTCTTGCGAGGACACGCGGAAGTGGAAACGTCTGAGAAATGCCCTCTTCCTAACGAGCGGGAGGACGCATTAGCAGTAAGCGGTGCCTGTCCTGCGGAGACGTCGTGCGTGGATAACGAGAACCCACATCCTCAGTCATCTCACAACTGCGGCCCGTCTGCAACAGCAGTGAAGGGAAAGAACGCGGCGCAGGCTGGCTGGCGTAAAGAGAGCTGCAGACTCGGATTTCAAAGCGGGTCCGAGAGTGATGGGCGAAGGAAGCCCCGGGCAGACCTCGGCGGTGGGCGCCAGGCCGTCCCACCTGCGTGCACGGTCCGCTAACAGCTCTCGTGCTTCAGGACGCAAAGTGTCCCTTCCTCAAGTGACGGGTGGGAACGGACGCTTGGCTTACGGGGAGGTGCAAGTGTCCGGTCACAGACCCAGAGGCACACACTCAGGTCTGGTTCATGTCCTCCCTTTTCCCGAGCAAGAACGATGTTCTCCACCACATGGTTGAGATGATGATAAAAAGAGTCTAGTGCCACCTCCCAACCCCCTCTGGATTCTGAATATTCACGGGATAATAACGTGAGAGAGGCAGCAGCCTGACGACCCCAATCCTTCGCGTAAGTCTGTAGGAGTGCGAAAAAGAAGTGTGTGTGTGTGTATGTGTGTGTAAGAGAGAGAGAGAAAGGACAACGAAAGTGTGCAGAGGGCGTGCACAGCCCCGTGTTAGAAAGGATGTCCATGCAGACAGACGCTCACTGCGGCGGGCCCTGGAGCACCAACCCGGCCAGCGGTGAGGGACCCCCTACAACTGCAGTTCCGGCATCAGGAAGGAGCGCTGATCGCTGGGGCTCCCCTGCGTGGCTCAGCCGACGCCTCGCGGTGGCGAACACATGAGTCATGAAACATGTGTGGGATTAACATGTCACCGACAGCGCTGACCTCTATTAAGACAGAGCCGGTCTTGGCCATCCATCACTCCTCTGTGTGGTCGTCGGCCTGGACTTAAAGTCTTGGACGTGTGTAAGGCATGGCAAGGTGAGGGAATTAAATGAATATCAAAAGTAATAACTTTGAAAAATGGGGAAGACACACACAAGGACAAGAGGAGCTATTGGCGGAAGATGTGCCTGGTGTCCTCTGTCACAGGCTAGGCTTACGTGACATTGACCTTAGATGTGCTGAGGTTTGGGGGGGCGGGGAATGAGTCCTGGAGTAAATACCTAGCAAATGCCTCAAGAGCACTGGGCAGGGATTTTTGTAAATACAAACTTAAAAGACATCAGAAATACCCCAAGCTTTCCCTAAAATCACACCTATTCTATAATAAAAGGTGGTAAATGCACTTAGTAAACTTTCTCACTCACCAGTGAGAACACAAGGTCACGGGGGAAGATGGGGCAAGAGCCGCGGTCCAGCAACGCGGACGTGAACGAGAAGAAATCCCTGAGCGCAAGCAACGGACGCGTCTGGGCGGCCTGGGTAGAACGGCACCTGGCCAACGAGATGTGGTCACAGGGGGAACATAAGCCAATGCCTTCGGCTTATTAGGAGGTTTTCGGTTTAGATAAATAAGCATTTGTAAAAAATTATTCACCAGGTTTTCTGTAGGAGCCCTGGACAGACTTACCCTGATTTATAGCAGGGATTTTTTATTTTCACGCTATTGATATCTGGGGCCTGGTTCAATCTTTGCTGTGGGGACCTGTCCCCTGCACTGTAGGGCGTTAGCAGCACCCCGGCCTCTACCCACTGAATGCCAGCAGCGGTACCCCCCACCCCTAACAGTGACTCGCAAAAATGCCCCCACACATCGCCCCATGTCCTCTGGGCGGCCAAACTGCCCCCTGCTGAGAGCCACCGCTTTACAGAAGGTGGAAAGATGTGCAAAAATTAAGAATTCTGTTAATGGAATCATAATTCACATGCCCTCACCACGCTCCCTATTTCACACAAGTATAGGGAATTCTTCTTTGATCAAAATTCTCAAGCCGCAGGACAAACTTGAACTTGACAAAAGGAAAAACTCAACCGAGTGCGCTTTAAGGAAGGTGTTGAGAGCGTGAGAAAGCAGCGGATGAGGAAATGAGCTGTCTGGCCTCAAATTAAAAACAGAGGACATAAAATAAACTCAGCACGCAGAGCAGATTAGAAAAACACACTTCCGCTCCACGTTACGGCTCACATCAGGGCCTGGGGACAAAGACAAAGCAGCGGGGTGTGCGTAGGAAGAGACGGGGCAGACAGGGTGGCGGAGGTGGGGTGGCCGTGGGCGCGGCGGGAGGAAAGGAGAGGAGAGCCAGACAGGCAGGTTGGCCCTCCGCCTCTCCTCCTTCTCAGCCCCGTCCTCATACACCCTGAGCCAACACCGCCCTCCTCAGCCTTGACCAGCTGCTCACTGCGCCCGGGACGGGGATGCCGGGACCAGAGACCGGGAACCAGGGAGCGCGGCTACCAGGAACGGAGCAGTGACTGTTCCTGAAGGCGTGGAAATGGAGGAGGGACATGATGGATGCCTGGTGCCAGCAGAGAACGAGTTTGTCTGAGGGGGCGTTTGCGGGGAGAAGCGTGAGGACGCCAACTGCTCGGGAGGAAGGTGACGGTGCCCTGATGTGGCACTGGCAGGAGAAGGGGAACCCGGCAGAACCTGTTCCCTCTGGATTTACAACATCCATGGTCTGCTCCTCACACCGCCAACGGCACTCTTAGACTTCCTGTACGCACAGGGAGGATTTAATTAACGCCAGCTCAGTTTGGCTCCATCCCGCTCGTTTGAAAGTAACCTACGGTCCCCATTTAACTCAGGAGGATGCTGAAGCCCAGGGAAGAGAAGTGACTAGCCCGTGATGGAGGAGTAAGTTCTGGAGCCAAAGAGGAAACCCAGGCCCCCTCTGTTTCCAAACCCAAGGCTGCCTCCACCCGCTGCAGCACGTCTGCGGCGTATTCCGCACCAGCAATCTCCTGCCCGGCTCACCAATCGCCCACCTGGAGCCTGGCCGAAGCCTCAGAATCTGAACACAGGGCTCCGATGCTACCCTGGTCAGCATCTCTGTCCCGTGTGTCACCCGTGCAGCAGACAGGAAGAAGATGTGGTGCGGTGGCTTTGCTGAGACCCGGGACCACTGGGTGGCTGCGGGGCAGTTTTTTGGGGAAGGGATATCCATAAAGAACGGCTCGGGCGTTCAGCCTGGGGGACCAGGGGCCAGCAGCACTATTAATGGAAGTCACCGGGCTGGAAGCGGCGGCAGAGCTGCAAGGGATGCTGTGAACGGGATTTTATTTGTGTCGAATTCATGATGGTGGGGGGTGGGGCTGTCACAGCTGCCCGTGAAGGGGCTGTTCAGAGACCAACGCCGGGAGCCCTGATGCGCCCCGTGACCTCAGCCCCGTAAACAGGGAAAACGGCGGACCCCCGAGGTGTACGTGTACCCAGAAGCCATCGGCCAAACCTTTCGAGAAGCGATGCATTAATGACGGTGCAAAGTCCTGGCTCAAAAGCCACTGCTGTGACTCATTCTGGGAGGCAAGGAAATTCTCCTGAAATTCAAAGAATCGCCAAACCATAAAAATTGGAATTCCCATGGGCCAGGTTCCACGGGAATGGGAGGCGGGGCCACGGAGACAGTGGCTCTTCAGTAACTTCCACAGGGAGAACTATAAATAATTTCTGAAAACCGTACAAACCAGGTTAAGTATTAAACTTTAAATGCCTGATCACAACAAGATGTTCCTACTCAGAGGGAGTTTGGATGAGTCGCTTTTATCGTTGGCCTTCATTCAGCAGAAGATTAGAAATGCAACGCCGTCTGTGAGCCGTAACATCCCTTCCACGTCGCTGTTACACGGGACACCTGGGCAGGTGCGTGAGCACCACCGGGATGTGCCTGAATCATGCAGCCAGCAGGGGCACAGCCCTGCCCTCAGCCAGGTGGCTCCGGTAACACCTGCCCCGCTGGCCCCGAGTGAAGTCGGGCGGGAAATGCAGCTCAAGTGCACCGCCCACGAGCACCGAGCCGGGTCCCAGGGCACGTGCCCAGATACTTGGCTGGAAGGAAAACGGAAAGAAGGAACGCGAGGGGAACCGAGACTGTGCATTCTTTCTCCAGAGCCAGCATAAACTGCCTCTTCCCTCCGCACACAGCATCCCCGTGTGCAATGACCTCCCCGGACCTCACAGCCCGGCGGCCACGTTCCTGAGACTCCGTCCGACCGGGAGCCCCGCACCTTGTCGCTCAGCGCTTCTCCATACCTCTGGTGGGGCAGGAATTAAAAAACGGTTTTCCATCTTTCTTCCTCGGCATCCTCTCTTTAATGGAGATACACGGAACAAGGTTAAGTGGGTTCTTAAATCACTTAAAACAGCCCAGGCCCGCCTCCCAAGGTGAAGTAGAAAACAGGACAAACGTAATCCCTGTCATAAATTGTTGTGAAGTTGTCGCTTTTTCCAAGCGAACGCTGAGATCCTGGGCACGTGAGGACTTCAGCGATATCGCCATGGTCCGCCTGGTGTCGGCAGGGAAAGGAAGTCGCAGGAAGAAGGTGCAATCGAAGGCTGAGCTGGCCAGAGACTTGCAGCACGGAACGGAACTTCAACCGTGCTCGCGGGAGAGAATGAGGTACTTTCCTTTAATTCCGGCCTGGGTTATTTTTACTCCAAATTGGGGATGTCAGTGTAAGAAAAAGGAAAAACAATTTTAAAGAGTAAGAAGACATATTAGCAAAATTATTGTTAGGGAAAGCACTAACCTAATATTTTTGGAGGCTGCCAAATTCTGAGGGTTTTTTTTTTTATTTGTTTTGCTTTGTTTTGAATGAGTTCTCTCTCAAGAGGAAAATCACAAAGGAATTGTCTGAGGCCAAGGAGCGTAGCTGACTCATCACTGTATTCCCAGCACTCAGCTCCGTCCCTGGCACTCGGTGCGAACTCATCATTCAATCCAAGAGGAACAGGAGGGCCATGAACTTGAGAGACGGCGATGACTGCCGAGAGCCCAGGGTTGTGGCAATAGTTTTATGAGGCACTAAGTAGCGAATAAATAGTTTAAAGAAACATTTACTGCGGCATTATGTTTGGGAATCTCTACTAATTGTACCCCAAATTTCCCAAGAGGACGTTAAGTGCTCTCTTCAGTGAATGAGAAAACATAAAAATAAGTAAACCCTAAGTATGATAGCATCGTATTAAGCATTTGAAGCAATTAATTCATTAAGCCTTAGCATATACCACCAGTTTGGAGAACGAAGAAATGGAAGGATCTTTTTCTACCCCAAAGTGACAGAATTCCAGCAGTTGCAGGTCACCCACAAAAGCCGGACCGAGGGGAGTGACCCGGACAGTAAGCGCTGGGCCATGGGGTTCCGGAGCCTCTGCAACGTCATCCTTCCCAAAGGTGGCACATCCCCAATCCCTATTCTCCACTTTTGATTCTCAGAGCTGGCCATTCTCAACTAAATTCGGAAAGTGTGATTAAAAAGAAAAAAAAAAAGTCGAAGGAGCTCCTCAAAGGGGAGTGACTGCACCTTGGAGGAAAGGTTTCAATGATCCTTGTGCCACAGGTGAGGGCGGATTCCGTTCAAAGCCAGATCCCGCCCCCCGACCTGGGAGCCGCATCGGCATCTGTGAGGACGAGTCAGTGTTTCAACACAAGGGGCCAAGCAGGCGGATCCAGGGGATTTGGTTTTAAGGACGGGAGTCACAGGAAGCCGCAGGCCAATGCTCCAAAGGGGACCTTCCGGCTCCGGGGGACGGGGTGCCTTCCAACCACCAGAAAGACTTCCAGGTCACAGTTAGTGAGCTGGCACCTACAAGGAAGCCGCACAAAATTCCCGGAACACCGGGGAGCAAACCCCTAAGAATCCCAGGGACTAACCCCCCACAAACAGTCCTAGCACGCACACACCCTATATAACCTTTGTGTTTGAAACCGAAATCCTCCCTGGTGACCTTCCGTACCTGGCCCGTGGCCCAGCTGCCCACCGCACACCTGTCCTGCCTCTAACCAGAACGTGGGCAGCGGCTCGGGGGGCGGAGGGCCGAGCTGCCAAGGCCAGCAGAGCAAAGGGGAAAGCAAGCCAAGCCTCGTTCCCATGTTTTCGATCGTTTTCTGAGGTTTCCAATTAAACACAGACCAGAAACAACAAGAAAGTGGATGTTTGTAACCGGGAGACTTCACTTGAGTCCCGGCTGCACGGCCCCCCACCTGCGTGCTTTACGTATCGGAGTAAGTGGCATTTTCAAAGTAATCAGTTATCTCGAGAATATTCTCAGCAGAGATTGGCATGGCATTTCCCATGGACAGGCACCAGGTGGGGGTGTCCTCTGGCCGGCTGGAGGCTGCACCCCAGGTGTGACATCAGCCCAGGAGACTTGCGTGGCCAGGGCGGGGAGTGGCCGCAGCCTGCTGCAGCCAGGCGGACCCGAGAACAGACAGACACCCGCCCAAGCCCAGCCCTGGGCTCTGTCCCCGGCTGCGCATTCTCGTGCTCAAACGCCGTGCTCACTCCTGACAGGCTAAGGTGTGCTCATTCCAAGTGGCCAGCGGGAAGGAATGTGCCGCATGCTGTGTCCTCACCTGACTCACAGATAACGTTTTTTTTTTTTTCTTTCTAAAAATGCAGTGACTAGATTTGGAGTAATTATACTCCTCCAGGAGGTACAGTTTGCTCTATAATTTCCTGGGGCGCTGCGGTGCCAGCTAGTAGCTAGGGGATCACGCGGATGCAAACCTGAGGTGTGGGAGAGAGGGCTGGGGGAGAGCTTTCCCGCACGGGAGTCAGAAGAGAGGACTCCAAATGTTCAACTGCTAGCAGACAAACGCAAGAGCTGACTGACTTCCAGCACGGGGTGTGCACCTGGCTGCGGGGCTGGCTTGCCCTGGATGGGCTCTTGCCCCATTTTGGGCGCAGAGGGAGGGTAACACTGGTCCTGACTCGGAAGGGCTTGAGCGCCAACTCCGCCACTTTACGATCTTGTTCGGCCACGGGGCCAGCCCAGCAGGTACGGGTGAGCAGCCGCCACCGGCTGCGCCGTGGGGCCAGCGCAGGGAGCAAGACCGCAGCCACCCCCCGCCCACCGTCAGCCTTTCACTGGCCTGGACACACAGACGCCCCGGAAGGGCCTCCCCCACCGCTCAGCGAGTCGTGGGGCTCTGAGCACTAGCTTTATGAGAGCATTTTGAGGACGGCAAGTCAGTCAGTAATGATGCACGTTCTCCTGTGTGACAAGTTGACTTAGAATTTGTTGGCAAAGCCAAAAAGGAATTGTCCTTCCCAAGAGTTTCAGAAACAAGTAAAAAAGTTTGTTGCTGATTTAAGCTTTTTTTTTTTTAATCACGTTTTCTTTCTAATCTAGAGCTAGCAGCCTCATGCCCTTGGGAGTCACACACGCCCCCTCCTTGGTCTCGAGCGGCCGAGCGGCCACGCGGTGCCGGGCCCTGGAGCACCTTCGACAAGCCTACGATGAAAGGCCTTGAATACGGCCGTTCCAAAGGTGCTTTTGTGTTTTGTTTGTTTGTTTGTTTGTTTTTTCCTGCAGAAGAGAGGTTCTTCGAATCTTCCCTAGGGCCAGAACGCGTATCAGGGGTGTCCAACCTTGTGGCGTCTCTGGGCCGCACTGAAAGAAGAATTGTCTTGGGCCCCACATCAAATACCTCGTGACACGTCATCACAAAAAACAATCTCCTCCTGCTTCAAGTAGGTTTGCAGTTGTGTGTTGGGCCGCACTTACAGCCATCCTGGGCCTCATGCGACCCCTGGGGCTGCCTGTTGGACCCCCGGGTAGAGGATGCCCAGGGGCTGCTGGCTCTGAGGCTTCTCCCGGAACTCTAAGGGGCCTGAGTGCCTTTGGAAATCACTCTGCTCCCGACTCTCACCTGGACTCCCTGCTTTTCCTCTTCCTCCGGAAGATGCTAGCATCGTGGGGAAGAAGGCCAGGTCTCAGGTGAGGCAGGCTGGACCCACCTCTAGGCTCCCGAGAGGGATCATTTTCCTTCTTTGACCTCACACCACTGCTCTGTAACATGGGGGGGTGGTGCCCACAGTTACACGAATTCCCCCCCCCCACCCTGTGCAGTGCTTGGCACGGAGCAGGGCAGAAAAGACAGACTCATAATCACTAGCAATTGTATTCCCCTTCAAACCCACTTGCGAGGTGCTGCCAGAGCCATTTATATAGATTTTCCAGCAAATTCCCTGTGTTGGTCCCTGTTATGGCCCTCAGGACGCTCTCCCCGCTGCTCTCGTACACGGGGGAAGGGACAAACCCTTTCCCCTGGGGTGCGTGCATGCGTCTCCGTGTACGGATGTGTATCAGTCTGTAACTACATAGTATCCACGCATCTCCCAGCATCCTCTCCAAGCTCGTCCGTCCGCCATGCCTCCCCCCGACCACAGACCCGCCCTGCGTCTGTCCGTGCCCTGAAATGGGAGCAGCAGGACCAAGCGCAGAGCGCTGTGGACGGAACCAGCCAGAGAAGGAGGGGACCACGTCTGATTCCAGTTTCCTTGGTGAAGCGGGGAGGCGGGGTATATAGCAGGGGGACACACTCGGAACGCTCACCAGGGTGCTCCAGCGTGGACAGGCTGGGGACTGTCGCGTGTCCCCGAGTGAGGGCTTGGGAGGAGCGTGAGCGACACTGAGGAAGAGGCGTGCAGGGTGAGGGGGAGCCCAGTGAACTCCATGGAGGTGGAAGAAATGGACCTTCACCAAGCATCAGTCCCAGTCAGGGACTCTGCCAACCCCCCGGCAGGTGTTGCCTTTTTAACCCTCACAGAAGCCGGATGAAGAGACCAACTCTTAGACACATCCCCAGAGTCACGCACACCCGAGGGGCCCGAAGCCCAAAGGCCCGTCTCAGGGCACCTCAGAGCTGGTCTCGGCGGATGCGAGACATTGGCTTTCGCCCTAAACAAGCAGAGGCCCGGAGGGCACTTGCTCAGGGGCCCATGCTCGGAGCAGGGCTTGAAAATGCTGCTCTGGACGCGCCTGAAATGACGGGGCCTCTCCACGGGCACCTGCAGGACTTGGGGTGAGCCGACCAGGAAGGACTAGAAATGAGCTCCAGGAGAGAAGGCAGCCTGCAGACCTCCCGGAGCTCTGCACCCAGGCTGGAAACCAGGAGCGCAGCTGAGGACGGCCAACGGGGGGGCCCTCGGAAACCAGGCTCCCAGGGGACCCTTGGGGGCCCACGCTCTGCTGTGGTCCAGAAGAGACCCGGAGTCCCAAGCTGACTCTACAGCTGGGGGCCAGACGTCCCCGGCTTCACTGCGTCCGTCACCCCCGTTCCCTCCCCCCGGCTGCTGGAAGGGCATCTGAGTCGCCTGAACGCACCCAGGACTTGGTGAGCTGTCCTGGGCCTGGAAACCACGCCGAGGAAGAGACAGTCAGTTCTCTGGGTGCTGCGGGCTTGTGGGGGAGCAGCGGGGGACAGACAGGCTGCGGCAGGGATGACGAGGCTGGTGGCACTGAGTCACTAATGAGTCACAGTCTGCCACCAGACAGCACAGCCTGAGGGGCGTTTTGGAGAACCAGAGTGCGGTCTCCTTTCAGAAGCAAAAAGCAAAAAGAACAATCACCGCCAGCAGCCGCTACACAGAGGCTGAACATTTGTACTCATTACCATGCGCCCTGTGACTTCTCGGCCAGTGTCAGGTCCCTGAGAGCTGCGACTGGTCCCGATGAGGCTCAGCCTCTGGGCTAAGACAGCGGCGGGTTGGGGGCAGGGGGCGCAGGCAGGTCTGGGTTCGAATCCCAGTTCTGCCAGTACTAACCGTGCAGTCTCAGGATGTTTTATTGTCTCTCTGACCCTCGACTTCCTTACGCCTGTTCTTCTTGAGAAAATCAGAAATACGTCGGATAAAGGGGTACATACCGTGGAGCGAATGTTTAGTTGGTAACGGAGAGGAGCTATTTCGTTATCAGCAGGAGTGGGGGCAACCCCCTCCGACGCTCTAGGTTTCTGTCCACCACAGCGGCTGGGCAGCAGGCTCCACAGTGTCAGACGGGGTCTCCCGTCCCTGTCCCGGTCCCCGTCCCGTCCCCGATGGGGCCGTGCTGGGGAGAAAGCCCCTGACGGGCGGAGGAGACCCTGGGGGTCTGGTGCTGCCTCACGTTCATGAAGGTCCCAGGGTGCCGGGGGTTCAGCCCCTCCCGCGCTCCGCCGCAGCCGGTGGTCGCGGCCGGACCCCACCCTCTGGCCACTCCGTGTGCTCTCACAGCTTCTGCCAAGACGCACAGCTCCAGGGGCACCGCAAGCCGATTTGCATAGCGTTAGCAACAGTAATAAAGGTTCACCGAGAGTTATTTGGACTTGGCCGTACTCTGTATAGGGTCTATTTATTTAATCCTCACAATATGTCTGTGGGCTGCAACTTAGGGGGGGGTAGGGAGGCTTCAGAGACTTGTCTTCTGATGCGCTGGGTCGTCTGCTCATGACTTCGCTCGTTGAAGCTCTTCCACGCCTAGATTATGAGGTTCACGGGGTCAAGAACTTTTCCCTGCCTGGTGCTCAGAACAGTGTCTGGCTCTCAGTAGAAATTCACCAAATATCAGTCAGACTGAGCGTATACACATTCAGACGTGTATCAGAGCATCAGGCCCCCGCAGCATAATAGACTGAATTCATGTCCGTCGCGTACAAACTCTCTGACTTGGAACATCAGGTTATCCCAGTTTGCACCCTTGGAAAACCCACCACACACGGTCACATTTTCGGTCTCACTTGAGGAAGGCAAACAACGGAACTCATTTTCCCACAGGTCTTTGATACAAACCGCGGCGCAGACGAATCTCCCGACCTCTGACGGCCGGCATTCTCGGTGAGGAAAAAGAGACTCTTACCACGCGAGTCTCACTGAACCGGCACTGCGGCTGAGCGGCAAAGCTGTAAGAGAAGGAACTGTGTCTCCTCCAGAGCTAACAAGCTCACGAGCTGTCCAGGCTCTGCTCCCAGCGGACGGCGGGGAGCTGCGCGCGTGGCCGCGTCCGAGAGACGCCCCGGCTGTCGCCCTGGTGGGAAGCCCACACGTGGACAGGAGGCAGCGCCTGGGTCAGCTGGCCCCGGTGCGCCGGCTCAACGGAACCAAACCAAGGGCTCGGTTCCTCTTCGGGTGACAGGAGGTCCGGCGGCTGAGCCCGGGCTGTGCCGCTCAGTCCCTCCTCCGCTCCGGCAGGGGCGGAGTCCTTTGGTCCCGTGGCCGGCGTGGCAGGTAGAGAAGCTCTTCCTTCAACCAGGTTCTGCCTCCAGGGAGCTCGGGGCTCCTGACTTCACAGCGACTCTGCCCAGTGACACGCGGAGGCGAGTCGCTCACACGATCAATTTGTTTTTATCCTCACCCAAGGACGTGCTTATCGATTTTAGAAGGATGAAGAGGGAGGGGCAGAGAGAGAGAGACAAATATCCATATGGGAGAGGAAGGTTGATCGGTTGCCTCCTGTACGCACCTCGGCCAGGGACAGAACCCACAACCCAGGCATGCGCCCTGACCGGGAATTGAACCAGCGACCCTCTGGTTTATGGGACGACGTTCCAACCAGCTGAGCCACCCTAGCCAGGACACACAATCATTATCATTATTACTTTCTTTATTTCACTAAAAGCGTTATCCATTTGTTTCTTTCCCAGCCATCGAGCGGGAAAATCCAGCTTCAGTCCCCAGGAGTCCCATGACGCCAGCATCTTTTACATCTGTGACGCAGGACCCTGTGACACAGCCCCACCAAGACGGCCGGCACCCAGAAACTTACCAGACGACTGCCCCACCTGGAAACGACGGTGCGGACTGGCCTTCGTAGGACGTATTTTTCCACCGTGATGTCCACTTCCTCTGCTTTCCAGGAAGTAGACATTAACTTTCTAGGCCGTCTTCTGCTTAAACGTCAGGAATGCTTGACACAGAGCGGCCCCGTGTGGGGGATGGGCTGGCAGGTGTCCAACAGGAACAAGCCCTGAGTGCCCGTGCCCTGCGGGCGCCCATGAAGAGCGGGGTCCTCCCCACACCCTCCTGTCCTCGTGCAGGGGACAAGCGAGCCCATGGTCCCCAACCGTGGGTCTGTCCCCCAGCCACCGGAGGGCAATGATCCAGCCAAAGGGACACATTGGGCCGTCCACCCGTTGCTGCCCATGAGAAAACATACGAAGATTGTTGTGGTTTTTCCTTTCCTTGTATTTTAGCCTGAGAACTTTGCAGGCGCCTCAGCTACTGGTCTTTGGCTGGACACGTCCCCAGGAGCCCAAGTTAGCTGACAACAGCCGGGGCCTGGAAACCGGTCAGACCTTATTTATCTGCAGGCAGAGTAAATGTGGATGCTTCAGTCTCTGACGTGAGCAGAATCAAGGACGACAATTAATGAGATGCTGTCCGGCATGAATACAATTAAAGTACTGGGTGGAGGTTCAAAGACGCAATTGAAAGAGAGTCTAGCCCGTCGTCCTGTCGGGAGGCCCCGGTGGGTTCAGCTGGCCACTGCCCGCGCCTGTGTTGCCGGAAGAAACCACCATCAATCCTAGGCTGCCTCTGAACAAGTTTGACGCTTCTGTTAATGAAGTTTACGTTCCCTGCGCTGTTGGAAACCCCCAAGGAGAACTGCATTCAGTTCCGAGTTTATTTAAAGAGGGTATCACTGACCACGAAGTATCTGAAGAAATGAGACCGGGAGGGTATGGTGGCCCTAAGACAAACAGTTGCAGGGACTTTGCCCAGGAAGCCTGGAAAGCAGCTTCTGGGACATGTCAGGCCTCGGGCTTCGGCCGCGCTGACAGGTGGGGCAGATTCTTCGTGCACCCGCCCGCCAGCTCCCACCGCAGGGCCCGGGGCAGGAGCTGCAAGAGGCAGAGACGAACGCTGCACAGGACCAGCCCTGAGCACTCACAACTCAGGCGGATGAAAACAAGGAGTCTGGGAGACGGCCCCCACCCAACTCTGTCACCTACTGGGAGCGTGACCTTGAGCTGCTTCTGAACCTCTCCGCACTCGGCATTCTTTATCTGTCAAGCAACGCCGCAGAGTTTTGCTGGGAATTATGTGAGATAAATATTTGGGAAACGGATGAGAAATCAGTAACCGGTTGAGACCAGGTAGATGCAAGGCGGTACCATGAAGGCAACTTTGGAATTAAACCTCAAAGGGCAAGAGGGACCTGGGTGGGGGCACTCGGGGTTGATGGGACGGTGTGAGCCAAGGCAGAGATACTAGAAATAGATGCTCTGGGGGAGGAGGAGTAACACGACAGGAAGCTCAGGAAGTGCGACGGAGCGGGCTCACGGCCGCCCTGGACTAGCTCGCCCAGGAGCCTCTGGACGGTGGAGGGGCTGGTCAAGCAAATCTGGGAAACTCAGCCTCTGTGCAGGTTGAAGTGGACAGAGCAAAGACTGGCCCCAGGAAAGCAAGGCCAACATCATGATAAGAGTCTACACCACGGGTCGTGACCTGAGACAATGGCAGTGGCACTGAAAGGAAGGGGACAGATGTCGCTAATGAAGAGTGAAAGTGAAGGACAAGTGCAGGACAACTCGGTGTTGCGTGGACCCAGCCCTGGGGAGAGCGTGCATCCCGCGAGCTAACACCGGAAGCGTGGAGGAGGGATGGAGTGGACCGGGAAGATGCGGAGGTCGGCTGTGGGGTGAGCTGCATTTCAGGTGCCGTGGGACCTTCGTACGACATGCGAAGCAGAAGGTTGGACCTACGGTTCCGGAGCTTGTGAGGAGTCCGGGCCAGAGACGGAGATGTGAGGGGAGGTACGCTTGGAGACGGAGCATGTTGTCAAGTGTAAACACACTTGGCTTTGAACTCTGCCTTCCACATTAACTAGCTGTGTGGCCTTGGACAAATTATTTATCATCAAAGCCTTAATTTCCTTAATTGTAAAATTGGGAAAATTATACATACTTCAAAGGCCCTGCTCATTGCACACCATCTGGTTGCCATTTGTCACCGTCACTGTCTACCATCATCGCCGAAACCATTAAGGTAGATGAACTTGGCTGGGAACAGAGTAATTAAGAAGCAAAGAGGGATGAGGAATGACTCTTGGGGAGCAATTATTAAGGATATAAGGCCCAAGAACAAACTTGAAAAAACACCGGGAATGGCTGAAGAGGTCAGCAAAAGGCCCTGAAGGACAAATGAGAGAGAATTTCGAGGAGGGAATGACCAAAAACACCCAATGCAAACATCGGAGACGGTGATGTAAAGATTATCTTTGTTTAGTGAGAGTGTTACATACTCGGAAGGCAGTTGCAAATGTCACAAGATTTCGGAGTGATATTTTCACCCAGACTCAAACAGGATATGAATCAGATACCAAAGCACCTTGTAAGACGCATCACCTCCTATAAATTTGAAAGTAGACATGGACCAAAAATGACACGCCCAAGTCTCCCATCCCACCTCAAAGGTACAAAAGGCTTGAGTTGTTTGAGAGCAAGAAGATGGGAGCGAAGGTTTTCTTTAGGGAGCGCTGCGTGCTGAGCCCCCTTATTCTAAAAGAGGGGAGCTGCTTCCCTTCAGGGCCGTTGGTGCCCTGCTGGGAGATCTGGGGATCTGGGCTGGTGTGGTCTGCAGTTGGAGGGAAGTAGGAGATAGTGTCTGAGTGTTTGGTTCTCATCCGAGGCCCTTCAGCTGCAGTTAGCAGACTTGGCTGTGCCGAGTGGCCCATTGTTGGGGCAAAGAGCATATGTGTGTTTTGGTGGCTTTGATGGAGTGAGTTGGCATGAACCTCATTTAAATCCTTCCCAAGATAATCATCCAAAGCCAACAGAGAGAGCTTTTGAAAACAAGGACGAAGGGGAAAGCATTCAAAGCTGGAGGAAACTGAATCGGTGACATCAAAAACGAAGAGCGAAAATCCCCCCCGAGGGTCCCTGAGGGAGCCGAGGCCCCAAGGAGAAGCCAGCTTCACACCACAGCTGCTGGCCCGGAGCGCCCGGAGCCATCTCACACCAGCACAGGGGCCAGGACCCCCCCACTCCTCTGGTCACCCACTCTGCTCCTGCTTTCCCCGATCCTGCGAGGATCAGACCCGCAGGGAAGAGGGGAGTGTAGAGGAGAGAGGGCATCAGCCCTGCCTTCCTGCTTTTGAGAAGGGACTTGCCACGTTGAGCCCTGGAGAGGTGAGGGACAAGAAGGCCGACTCTGCACGGCTGTGCCTGGGACAAGACATGTTCACTTAGAATTGAGATGGCAGTGCGTAGCTTAAAAAGTCCACAACACGTTCTACTATCTTAGGAGGCAGCAGGAAAGTCTTGAGATTGCCTAACTATCCCGTGGCAAAAGAACTTCTGCTACTACACAAATTTGAAAAAAAGAGGGGAAGACAACTTTTCACATGAAAAAGAACCCCACGCAATCCTTGTGTTTCCAATGCACCGTTGACCCAAAGGTATACGCAGTGAGCCGGGGTGAGGAGGCGGAGACCTCGGGGACAGGAATGTTTTAAATGCTGTCGGCAGAGACAGAAAGGACACTGTGGTCTGACGAGACGCTAGAGGTGACGGAAGGCTGTTCAGGGTTGGGGAAACCCAGGCACGGCCTCAGGTGGAGGAGAAGAGCCAGGAGGAAGCAACCAATCCTCAAAAGCAGCAGGGAGGGAGGGCCAATGAGGCAAGCCACACAGAAGGGGGAGACAAAGGCGAGAACGCCATTGCTGCCTTCGGGACGGGAAAGACCCCTCTTTCTTGGAAAGGGGATGGGGCGGGGGGGAGATGAGCAACGGCATAGGGATACCCGGCGGGCGGGAAAGGCACACAGGGCAGTGTGTGGCGGATGATGCTGATCACGCTGATGTTGGGGGAACGAAGGCAGCAGGTGGTGGTCACTACTCTGGGCGGAAGAACGAGGACCCCTGTGTACAAGCTAGAGAGAGATGACTCTGGACTCAGTGTACGGGAGAAACGTGCTAAAACCCAGCACTAGTGGCCCTGGCTGGTGTGGCTCAGTGGATTGAGCGCTGGCCTGCAAACCAAAGGGTCCCAGGTTCGATTCCCAGTCAGGGCACAGGCCTGGGTTGCGGGCCAGGTACCCAGTAGGGGCTGTGCAAAAAGGCAACCACACATCGATGTTTCCCTCCCTCTCAAAAAACAACAACAACAAAAAACAGCAGTAGTAGACCTTGGAACTGGCCTTCTCACACAGATGGAAGCTTCCAGAACAGAGCTGGGGACACACAAACAGCTGCCACCACACTGTGGAGAGGACTTGCGTATCGGGAGCGCAGGTGAGCGGATGTCTCCAAGACTCTCCACGTGCGGGCTCATTTCCAAGGTCACATGGGCAGGGTCCGCCCCTACTGCCGACAATTCAGGTGTCCTCGAGACTGAGCGCAACAGAAAGAAGCCCACGTTCCGGGCACCAGCAGAGACAGCGTAAAGACAAGACTGTGTGTGTTATGCAAGGTCCCAGTCTATTTGTAGCAAAAGAACAAGCTGGTCCCTGAGTGAGAGTCTGTCTCCAAGGCACAATACTCTCTGTGTCTCCACAGCTTGGCGGTGGATTAAAATGGAAAATATCGGTGTGTTCGGGGAAAGTTGCCGTCTGTGCCTGCGCTAAAACGGAGCGATGGTGGAGAAAGTCTCCAGACTGTCCGTGGCTCTCCCGCGGCCCAGAGGCAGACGGCACCCGGGGCCAAGAGCGAAGCCCAGGAGTCAGTGCCTTCTCCGTTTGAAACGCAAAACAAACAACCCCCCCGAAACCCTCTCTGCTGAACTTCAGGCTGCTCCCTACCAACCAGCACGGCCAGGACGGATGGATCGGAGCAGCACCCCCGTGTGACAGGGGCGTGTCACGGAAGCACAGCAATCATTCAAGAGGACAGCGCCGTTTTCTTTCGGTGAGAACTGTACCTTCCTAGAATTGACATCTGTTGAAACACGAAGTTTTCCAGCCCACACTACCGCACAGCTGAAAGAATTCTACCCGCAGATCCAGTTTAAACTGGCCATGGGATCCGATTGAAAATTTGAACCTGTAAAGAATTGTCAGTCCTTGGTGAGCCATGTGCCATTCCGTCTCGGTATCATTCCATCTCGGTACCTTCCCACGGAGACAGAACACCCACGGGCTCTAAGGCAGCATCTTGTATTCTGGGTCAAAGTTCGGTCCCTAAGATCCTTTGAGGTCTTTGTTTGTTTGTTTATTTTGGCTTTAGCTTTCTAAAAAACTTTAGCTTCCAATGACAACTTTCATTCGGCCTTATTTTGCACTAGTTCAGGGGTACAGACGGCATAGTGGGTGGACAGTCACACGCTTTACAAAGCGTCCCCCCCGACACTTCCAGTGCCCGCCTGGCACCGCAACGCAGTCCTGACGCTGTTACCGACCGTGCTCCCCACGCTGTCCTCACACCCCCGCGGCTGCTCTGTGACCACCAATCCGTGCCCCCTGCTCCCTTCCCCTTTCCCACCCAGCCCCCCACTCCTCTCCCTGCTGGCAGCCATCAGCCTGCTCTCCCTGCCTGCGAGTCTGCTTCTGTTTTGTGTTTCTCCACGTGCTTTGTTCATGAGACCCCACACCTGAGTGCGATTACAGGGCCTTTGTCTCCCTCCGTCTGACTGACTTCACCCAGCGTCACACCCTCCAGGTCCGCCCCTGCTGTCCTGCGTCACCTCCCGACATCAGGGACACCAAGGACACCAAGTCACGTTCCACGGCTGCGCTTCTGTCCGCCGTCCTCCGTGCCCAGAGCGCTGCCCGGCCCGTGGGGAGTTAGCTCAGCTACTGAGCAAACAAACGATTGCACTGAAGAATGAATCGAAAACCGCCGTGCATGCAGGGAGGCAGGTTTCCCCCCCCACCAGCTCTGCACCCCCTCCCAGCATCCCCGGGGACCAGAGTCCACAGCCCGGCCCGGAGCAGGCCGGCTGTCACCCATCCCAGGAGCCCAAATCCACAGGGCCATCAGGGCCGGGACCCCTGAGGGTGCCAGCTGGAGACGGCTGGCTGCTTCTGAGTGTGTTTTGGTGTAATCTCCCAGGGAGTCCCTCTGGAGCAGGACGAGGATCTTCCAGAGTCCTAAATCCCCCTTAACCCCACCCCAGGGTGGGAGTGGAGAGCGGGAGGAGAGCGGCCGGCCACCACCTCCGGCCCCGGCGAGCCCCGCAGCAGGGCCTGGGCCACATCTGCCGCCCATTACGCCCGCCGGCGGCTCCCCCCGCCGGGGCCCAGCTGCAGCCCACGCGGAGGTGTGCCCCGGCCGAGGTGTCCCTCGCCAACATCAGTCGCTCGGTAATGAGGAACACAGCTCTGGACCTGCTTTGACATTTATTATCTCATTTGGGGTCCATTACAACCCAGGGAAAAAAAGGTGTTTTACGGAATAGGAAGCAGGCGCGGGATCAACGGACCACACAGCACGGAGGGCGTGGGCTCCGGCCAGACCGGCGGCTTCCACCCCTCACCCCGGGCTGGCCCTGCCGCTTCGGCGTCCAACCCCGTTCCCCTCCCTGCCCCTGGGGCTGGGGAAGCAGCGAGAGCCCGGAGGGGGCAGGGCAGAGGCAGCTTCCAGGTCTCCTCACTCGGGACAGGAGCCCCTGGAAAGTGGTTGGGGCGGGACGTTTTTGGAAACCTTTCCCCAGCAGAGCCTGCGAACCCAGCACCACGGGGCCCGTACGGGAAGCTGAAGAAAGGCCCCCTCTGGAATCACGTGCCCAGGAAGGGCCTGTGCTCAGATGGGGTCGTGGTGCAGGGAGGAGCAGGACGGGGAGAGAGGGCCCGGTGTGCACGCATGTGGACACGCACGCAGGCACTGACACGGACACAGGCACACGCCTGCACACCCGTACACACGCACACGCGGACCCCAAAAGTCTCAGTGCCGCCTCCAACGTCCGCAACTTCACAAGTGTAAATGTTACCAACCGACAAGAAACCTCAGGGGAGAGTCCCATTATTTAAATTCCTCCTGCACTCCTGTACCCTCCACAGGAAGCCTGAGATGAGCCCGAGGGCATGTTCGCAGGGGCCACTGTTCACACTGCACCACTGGTCACCAAGCTTGTGGAACGGCGTCTTTTAAAAAAATAAGAACCTCGCAGGGGCATCCAACCTGCGGCCCACCGGCCTTACTCGGCCCAGAATGGCTGTGAATGCGGCCACCACAAAATCGTAAATTTACTTGAAACCTTGTTTTTGCTCATCAGTTTTTGTTAGTGTTTGTGTATTTAACACGGGGCCCAAGACAACTCTTCTCCTTCCGGTTCCGCCCAGCGACGCCGAAAGGTTGGACACCCCTGCTGAGTGAGTGTTACTTGTTTGTACCAATTCGATTTTATCTCCTCACAAACTACCTGTCCTGTTAAAAATCCTGCGGCTCCCATCCCGTCTGCTGCCGCACCAGCCTCCCCCACAGACAGCTTCGTCCACACGCCATCAGCTTCGCGAGGGGACACTGCTAGCCCTGCTGAACGACACAGACCCCGGGCCGAGCCCTGTGCGGAGATGCTCACCGAACGCGGTCCCTCCCTTCAGTGACATCGAGGGCCCATTCTCACAGAGACTCCTCCAGCCCCCACCGGACCCCGGCCTGCAGAGTCAGAACCTCTGGGACAAGGCCGCTCGATCGGAAACACAACCACCTCTAGCACAGCACGGCGCACGGGCCGTCTATTTGCCTCTTCGCTCTGCCAAGTGCATTGCTGTCAAGTGCGGGCCGGCCCCCGCGTTCACTCCTCTGACCCTCCAGGCGCCCCTCCCTCTGAAAGGTCAGGTGAGGGGCAGCCGATCGCAGCTCCGTGGTTTGCGTTCTCCGCCAATGAGAACCCAAAGCCACAGTTGTGCAGATGCGCAGACAGGTCGGAACAAGCCAACAGGAATGAGTTGACTTGCCAGTGGATGACTTGACTTGCCACTCAAGTTCAAACAACATCTGTGATGGAATGAATTGTGTCTCCCCCCTCCCCCGCCAAAAAAAAAAGATGTGTACACGGAGGCCTGTGGATGCCACCTCACTCGGAAACAGGGTCCTTGCAGGTGGAGCCGAGTTTGGATGAGGTGCGACTGGAGAAAGGTGGGCCCTGACTCACTAACCGGGGTCCTTATGAAAAGAGGCAAATTTGGGCACACAGAGAAAGCCGCCTGGAAGTCGGGGCAGAGATCAGGGTGACACTGGGACAAGCCTGGGGACCCCACGATCGCCGGCAGCCCCCAGAAGCCAGGAGGGCGGAGGGAGGGATTCTTCCTGAGCCTTTGCGGGGAGCAAGGTGCTCCCCATGCCTCGACCGTGGCCGTCCGCCTCGAGAACTGTTAGAGACTGGATCTCTGTCGTTCCAGCCCCCGGTGTGTGGGGCTTGGTTACGGCCGCCCTGGGAAAGCCGAGCCTCTACGCGGCACCGCCTGTAGACATCGGAGTCAGGAGCGCTCAGGAATCGGTGGAAGCAGACCCAGACACAAAGACAACAGATACTTGGACTCCTGAGCAGGGGCAGGCCTGGCAGCGGGGAGGTGAGGGGGTGAAGAAACTGGCCACCCTCATTTTGGGGTGTTGCTGTGGAGGCTGGGGCCGGGCAGTGGGGGGGCCAGGGGAGGACATTTGTGACTGACTGACCACCAAGGAGGTCATTGTCCCTCCCAGGTCTGAGGTAGGCATTTCTCAGCAAAATCTTGACACATTTTAGTAACAACAAATCGCAAATCTGTCCGCTTATCGCCAATACAGAAGCAAAAGCAGAGCTTCCTGTGTGCAGTTTGGCATTCTCCGGGTGGGTGTTTCATCCTCCTAAATTAGGCAGCGGCCCATGCCGGGGCCGAGCTGCTGGCCTGCTGCCTCCTTCTATAATTGTGCCGCAGCCGCCACTTCCGAAGGTGTTAAGACTCCGCTCATTGATGACGGTATTGCTAAAACGGTTCCGTTTTGAGCCGGGAACAGGAAGGTGGCTCCCCCGACCACGTGAAAACTGAGGGGAGGAAGGAGCCTCCTCGCCCTTCCTCATATTGATCTGGCTCCGGGGGAAACGCAGGAACCAGGTGCCCCTGATGGACAGCTTGTCGCTGGAGAGCCCGCACCCTCCCAGCAGTAATTGGGGGGGGGGGTGCGTTATTGCTGATCCCTGCTGGGAGCTGCGTTCCCTCTGAAAGGCTAAAAGTCAAGGTGACACCTGGCGGCACCCAGCCACTTCGCGGCGCCCTGAAATCAAGCACGACTGGTGGGCGTATTCATTCTGGAGACCCCTGTACCCCCTGCCGATGCACCTTTTAGGAAGCCGCTCTGGATCCAGCAAATGCAGTCTCCCTGTGCGAACACCGTTTAGCCAGGACCACGAAGCGGGGCGGCATCTCTCTCAGAGTGCTTTTACAAGGAGTCCAGCTCGCACGCATTAGCACGGGGACGTGCCACACACGTGACAGGAAACCGCAGTCGTCACCATGGGAATCTGGTCTCCGGGTTGAGTTCACCCAAGGAAAGAAAGTCTCAATTTAGATTCTGCCCCCACTCCTCCCAATCCATGCGTCTGTTTTAGCATCAGGGAGGGCACTGTCACTCGGCAAATGCCTTTCACATCAAGACAGAGTGAGGGTGTATCCGCCAGGGGAACGGTTTGACGTGGGCCAGGCGCCCCGACATGTGTGTGCCTGGCATGTGTGTGCACTGCTGGGCCGACAGGCGGAGAGGCAGATGCGGAGAGAGAGGGATCGTGCCCATTCTATTTAGTGGAAGAGGATTCTAACAGGACATCACGCAGGACTTCCTGCCATTTGCTGTGTTTTCAGAAAGCCTGCCCTGCCCACCTGTCCACGCAGGTGAGGAGTGGCCGGCTGCGGGATCCCGCGCAGTCGGGAGGCCAAGCCCAGCCCTGGCCTCCCCGCCCGCTCTCCCCGGGGCCCGGACCGAGATCCGGGGCTTGGGAGCCCAGGCCGACCCTGCTGGTGGGAACGGAGCCGCGCACTCTGGTCCCAGGCGGACGGCCGGTTTTCTGCATCAAAGCGGCAAACGAGGCTTTCGTTTCAGGATGCACCTGGTCTCCCAGGCCATTCTGTCAGAAGCGGCTGCTTTCTGCAAATGGAAAGTCAAGGCCGTCTACTTATTTCAAAACTATGCCGCCAGCTCCTCCGCCTGACTCCCAGCAGCCCCTGTTCCGCAGGCCGGCCAAGCTGCCTGACCCTGAAGAAGGGGTGAGCCGGGACTTGATCTGTGTGATAAGTCTGCACAAATCTTTGCCCTCAAAGGGCATGTGTGTTAGAGATAAAGACAGAACATATTTAGAAAAAACTTAGAAGGGAAGGGGTACCAAAACCACTCTTCCTGCTAAAAATTAAAACCAAAATAACTCCAGTCTTCCAGATGACACATCTGTCTATACTTCTATGGGGCATTCGGCGGCCTCACAATTAAGGGGTAATCTTTCGTCTTCTTATCTCTCCCTACGCACTCTGAGTCACTGATAAATGATGAAATCATTGTAGTGAGCACATGTAAATGCATGTCACTGGTGTGTACACATGCATGTAATCTCAGTGCCTCATGTGGATCATGATCAGCAGCATCCACTGCATCACCTACCCGATTAGGTCGGCGCTCAAGTACCAGATCTCCCGTCCACGCGGCCAAAAGCTCGCTGACCTGCCTTATCTGCATTTATCTAGGCCAAAGTTCATCATCCCTTCGAAAACCCTTTCCAACGACCTAGAACTTGGATTGTTCATAATTATGCGATATCCCTGCCATTAAATTAGAAGTAAGATTTTCACGAAAAGGCCTCTGCAACAACTTTTTCCGTGACACTGTTCAAGATGCTGGGGCAACGTACAGTGTCAGGAAAGTACAGCGTCTGGAAAGCTGACTCCCGAGTCACACGCAGCCTCTGACACCTGTTGCCTGAGACGCACCCCTCCCTGTTACCGGCTGTCCCTTCCCCGCGATTCGGCTCTGCTGGGAGGAAGCCATGCTCCTCCGCCAGGTCTATCACGGATGGGAATGACATCAAATTCTGAAGTATTTAAGAGAAAAGGCAACCAAAGGAGGCTGCCTGGAAGTGGAGCCTAGAAACACACCCAGCAATTTTATGATTGCATATCTCTCAAGGACAAACGTCAAGGAAAATACACAATTAAAATAGTAGAAATCCGTACCACGGTGTTCTAGGGAGCATTGATTTAGTTATTAAGTGATTATAAATTAGCCATCGGTAACTTACCCTTCTCAGTGATTTAACCTTCCCCATTATCATTTCATCTGCTTTCTATAAAAAAAAAAAATCAAAGAAATCCGAGCCACGGGAGAGCCGTGCCGGGCCGGGATCTGAAACTGATTTGGTAGCTTCGGAGCTGACAGGCACCAGCGTGGCCGGGCACGGCGCGTTTCGGAAAGCTGCCTCGCATTTCCCTTGGTTTTGAACTTTTTTTTTTTTCCTTACCACTTTCATCTAGCAAGAAATCGTCCTGGTAACGGAACTTCTCTGGTCCGCATGCAATAAAAATGTCATCGTCACCAAAGAAGTCCTGAAGGCACATCACCTACAAGAGAAAGGCACAGCAGTCAGCAAGGGGTCAGCGCACGGCAGTCACAGCACGCCGAGCACCGTGGGCCCGCGGCCGCCCCGCCGCTTCCCGTCCCATCCCTGAGTCCCTGGCTGGCCAGCCCACCCGCCTCTCCCGAGGGCTTGCAAAGCCGGGGCTCCGGCGTCTGCTCCCAGTAAGAAACAAACGTGTCTCGATGCACAGGTGTGGGAGGGTGGGATCAGGTCAGCCGACCCGGGAACTGTCACACTGAGTACTCGATAGATCAAAAGGCTCCGAGGGAAGAGCCGTTTCCTTTCACAGCAGAGGGAGCGTGGCAACGTGGGGGGGACCAGCACCCCTTCATTCCCGCGAACGCAAGAGGCCCCCAGAGCAATGGAAGTCGGCAGGTGATTTTTAGCAACAAAGACGTCCCCTGTGCCCGCGGACGGCCCTTTGGGGCGACCACAGAAGACAGAGAGTGGTGTCGTCATATCCCGCGAACCCTCCCACCTGGAGGTGAGACCCAAACGGAGCCCTCCGCCGGAGGAGTGAGGGACAGAGTCCACTCCCGCTGGGCTTCAGGCATGCCGGCCGCGCCCGCAGTGTGCCCGCCACCGCGGCGATGCTCAGCGTAAGGGACTCGTGCTGCCCGCCCTCTCGCAGTCGTGGGAAGGAAAAGGTTTGAAACAACCTTCTTATACGTGTTCAACTTCCTGGGCTCCAGTAAGAACTCTGAGAGCTACATGCCATTTTCCCACTAAGTGCAGTCACAAGGAATAATTACAGGCACACTGCTCTCTGTCTTTGGCTACGCGATGTGCTGTTTTGTTCACCGTGTGTTGTGCCTACATGAGGCCCCCGGGGACACTGCTGATTCCGACCTCGTTTCAGTGTCTGATGACCCCTCGGAGCAAATGCCCAAGTGGCCAGTAGGAAACAGACTTCCTGACAGCATTTCCCTTGGCTGTCTGAGGACTGGAGTCAAACCTTCCCGGGGCGTCCGACTCTCCTGCCCCTGTTTACCACGGGCTCCTCCCTCATCTGCCTGTGGCTTCGTGTGCAAGGTCTCTCTGGGATTCACCCTTCATCAGCCCTTGCTGACGCTTCCCTGACACACCCAGGTGCTGTAGGACTTTACTTAAAGGCCCCCCATGCCATGGTGTGTGGGTTTCAGGAAGTTTTCCCAATTAACCTGATTCCCAAATAATCTCTTGGCTGAAGTTTTGAGAACGAAACTTCTAGAACAGTTCGATAATAAACATTAAGTGAGGTACAACCATGGTCCTCAGTACTTACTCTGTCTGCAAAAGCCCGGTGACAGAGGGGACTTAAGAGGGACGTTGTAATTATCAGGGAAGAAGGGCCAGGTCTCCAAGAGCAGCGTCAGAAGCTACGATCCGATGCTCGGGGTAAACACCGGCCCTGTGCGTTCAGAACCTGCCGTCGGCTTTACCCCTCCCTCCCGGCTTGATTCCAACTGTGACGCCATCCACCATTGCACCGTGTCACCGCTCCCCCACCCAGATGCCCTGGCCGTGCCCGTGTGGCTTGCCCAAGCCCCTGCTGGGCATTTCCATTTTACCGGCCTGGGTCTGTATTGTGCCTACGTGTGCCACTTGGCACACAGCATGTACACGCACAAAAAAGAGTAAGACCTGGTCTCTGCTTCGGGTGAAAATGTGAACAGTTAACTCGAAAGAGCAGTACCTCCTCAAGTTCAAGTGTGCACGGTTAACAAGCTTTGTGCAAATCAACTTGGAAAATACGGAGTTTACCCGATATTGACAGGCTTCTTTATATCTGGTCTCCTCAAAATGCTTGCTGAGCTAATGTCCGATACATCACGACTCCAAAAAGAAGAGAGAGAGAGAGAGATCTGGCATTTTCCCGAGCCCGTCTGATTCCGGACTCCTCCCTCACACAGCAGCCCGGGTGGAAGGGACTTGGGCAGCACCCAGAGGCGAGACCCCTCACCCCTCTCCTCCAAAGCAGCTGCCTTTCTCCAGCTTTTTGCTCTCTTTTTTTTTCTTTTACTCCTGCAAACATTTATGACAGGCCTACTCTGTGCCAGGCACTGTGCCAAACAGCCAGCAACAGATCACCGATGGGTGAAAAACACTGTTTTCCAAAGGAAAGTGCCCGTTCTCCCCACCCCTCTCATCATTCACTCACATTTCAGAACACGGGGCTGCCGACCACGCCCCCTGCGTGCAAGTTCTGAGCTACTGCTAAGTGGACGCATAACAACCGCAGAGCGGGGCCCGCAGAGGTTTACGGGGGTGAGTACTTGAAACGGAGCTGTTTATTATTATTTTTAACCATGGTATTGTTTTCCAGATGAACAACTGTCTACCTGCATCGCCCCCCCACCCCCCGTATTATCAAAACCCGAACACGCAGGAAGGAGTGGGGTGCTGGCCCACGGCACCCCAGCCTGGACCGAGCACCCTCCCCCAAGCCTGAGATGCAAAGAACAGACAACCATCCCCTTGGACAGTTGGGGTACAATTCTATCGGAAAGTGAGCAGCGAAGCAGGATGGGCGTTTGATGTGGCTTCCAAATCCGGGATTCCGAGGACATGAAAGGCATGCGGAGATTGTTAGGGAGCAGCGACTGTCATCGCCAGCTCCAGAAGATGCGGAAAAGCCATTCCGGTCCAGGCAACGCTCATCCACTGAGCCCTCAGGCTGCGGGACGTGAAGCCAAGAATGTGTCCAGCTGTCGGAAACGGCGCGGCTTCCTGGACCCTGTGCTCGGGGACCCCTTACCACCTCCCTGCTCGCAGCCCCCTACCAGGGAAGGGCGGAGGCCCGTGGGGAAAGTCCAGATTTATAAACCCGCCCCTTGTTAGAAGACCTGGGAAAAGACCTGCCAGCAGGGGAGCCTTCCACACCAGGTCACTATCAAGACGGATGAAGCCTGGTCTGCGCCCGCCTCCCACCCTCCGTCCCGGGTCTAGCAGTGGCCACGGTGCAGGCCAGCTGGCAGAGCGAGTCCCAGAAAAACCCCGGGACCCCCTTCGCGGGGCCAGCGACTGTCAGCCCATGTGCCGCGAGCATCTGCAAAGTGTGCAGCACCTGGGCATTAGTCGGAGGCACTGCACTCTTGTCCCCTCGGACTGTCAGGTAAAGAAATGACACGAGCCAACACAGCAGCAGCCATCCGGTGAAAATGAATCGAAATCATACCTATTATTCTTGGTCACATTGGCAAAAATATATATATATATTGGGGTGTGGCGCAGAATTTTAGTAATTAGTTCACGTGCCAAGAGAGGAAAAGGGTTGAACATCCCTGCTTGATGCCGATACTTTGAGAGCTTTCCTGTTGGCCTCACTGGACTTGATCAACGGAACAGAAAAGGGGCAGGCCCTCCGGTTCCGCTTGTCGGTGCGGTGCATGTACTATGCCTTCGTAAATCCGAGGTTCTCAGCATTCAGCGCGATAGCCAGCTTAAAAAGATAAGTTCCACCTATGGACCAAAAAAACAAGCAGCATGCTCCTTGCGACAACGGGATAGTGACAATTTTGACCTGTCTTTCAGGTCTGACCCACCCAGGTCGGATGCAGGGAGAGTGGGCAGGCACAGACACCGAGTTTGGGAGGGAGCGAGCTCCCACGCGGGGAAGTGGCGGTTCCCTCTCCACGCCCTCCTGCTTCGCCGCCACGCCCGCCCGTGAAGAGCCAGTGCCGGTCTGCCGTCTCCCCGTGGCTACGGATCCTGCCTCCGAAACATCTTTCAAACCCAGGCCTTTCCCAGCCCCCTTCCCTTCTCCCCCCCCCCCCCCCCCCCCCCCCCCCCCCCCCCCCCCCCCCCCCCCCCCCCCCCCCCCCCCCCCCCCCCCCCCCCCCCCCCCCCCCCCCCCCCCCCCCCCCCCCCCCCCCCCCCCCCCCCCCCCCGTCACCACACCCGTCCAGGCCTCATCCTCCCACCTGTGCACCTTGGCCCCTCTCTCTCTCTCTCTCTCTCTCTCAGGAATGTTCTCACCTGACCTCTTTCTCTCTGCTCCATCCTGTTTCATTCCATCAATCTGCCCTTTCTTAGTTAACTTTCCGAATCTCTCTCCATGGCTCAGAAAGCTGCCACCGTTGAAGTCCATTTTCTGAGCAGGGCATTTTGGACTCCTAGAAATCTGGTGCCAACCCACCTTTCATGTCTACAGTCATTTTAGCTGTGACACGGCGTCTGATACTGAATAAGCATTGGATGGATGGATGGATGGATGGAAGGAAGGACGGACGGAAGGACTACATTCTAACTGAAACTCTCCAATTCATCCTCTTATTCTTTTCAGCCAAGGGACTTTTCTTTTCTTCTCCTGTGGTTGTGGGCTGTTTCCCCATCAGGTATCTCCTACCTGTCTCTGCCTCATCATCGCTCCACTCCGATCCGAAGTGACTCCCTCCTGCTATGAACGCTGAGTCCTGTTCAGTAAATGCTCACTGACCACGTTACTTGCCAGCCGCCGTGCCGGGCCTCGAAAATACAACTGCCCTCTTGCGTCCCTTCTTTTCCAGGACACGCGTGTGCAGACGCACACCCCCAGGGACTCCTGTCACCCGTTGTGAGGGAGTGACTCCGCAGAGGGCCACAGGCGTCGGCTCCCTGTGGTTCTGCCACCAGCCTGGAGGCCGGGTGCTGAGCTGCACCACCGACTCCGCCCGCCAGGAAGCCCCGGGGCGGCTGTCTTGAAGGGGGTCCTGTTTCCACAGGATCCTGCACTCAGTACAGGCAGAGGCCGAGTCTCCCGCTGGGTGCGGTGCTGACCCCTCACAGAAATTTCGCTCTGGCACAGCTGCCCCAGAGCACGGCCCGGTGGGCCAAGCCTGGGTTCCGGGTTAAGCTACCAAGACGTCAATCTCTCTGGGCCTCAGTGTATCGGAACCACTGTTTTAAAGATTAGATGAGTTAAGACCATGAGTCGGAAGAAGCTAAGTCCTCAATAGATTTCAGCTGTCAGTCCAAATCGAATGCATCCCCAGGACAGGCACACCTCGGAGACATGGGGGTTTGGGTCTGGGCTGCCACAATAAAGCCCGTTGTCATCTGCTTGCTGGTGGAGGGTCTGGCCTCCTATTTGTTTTTAAAAAGTGGAGCACGATAAAGGCACAACAAAATGAGGTATGCCTATATATACAAATAAAATAAAAACAAAAACCAAAACCCAGAGTATGTAGTTCCTAGCCACTGTGGCAACAGGCTTCTTCCCTAAGCAGATTTGGAGAGAACGCAGCGTAGCGGTGCCCCTTCTCGCTTTGGGAAGAGGGATTTTATTAGCGTAATTGCTTTGGTGAAAAGCATACTTGGCGTTAGCCTCAGGAAATCGGTGCAAAGCTGGCAGGCGCTGCAAGGTAAAGCTGGGACCTGCCGCGGGGCTCTGCTTCCCACCGGAAGGGGGCGCTGTGCAAGGCGTTCCCCAGTGGGCTCGCCTGCTCCCGCGGGGGCACTGAGTCTCGTGGCCTGCCGTCTTATCTCAGGGCCTGTCGGGACTTGTCACCGGCTTTTAGTTTTGCGGGAGGCGGAGATTTGCATTCCCCTGAGAGAACTGTCCTCCGACGGACGGTTCCTACGTCGGAAAAGAAACTGTGTGCGAACGGTATGCAATTAACAGAGTGGCTGATCAACCCGTGGCGCGCGGTGCAAACCTGTCTACCGATGTTCAGCTCTGACCTTCCGCTCCTGTAAAACATGATTCTAACCCCGCATAAAGCCATTCCCGTCCTTGCATCCGAGTTCCTCTCTAGCGGAAGGCCACGCCCCCCGGGGCTCAGAAAACACTGGCGATTGTAAGTGCGGGATGTGATGGGAAAGCCCCGCAAGGGGGTCGGGCTGCCGGGGTTCTGAGCCCAGAGTTGCCACTCTCATTGTACCGACTTGGGCGGGTCACTCAATTCCTCTCACTTACCAGTGTCTCTGTTGGTGCTGCTGCGCTTTTACCACGATAACTATGTGTCGAAGACACAAAGAGAAGGTGGAAATTCTTCTAGTGCGATGTAGCAGTACAAGTAACTCTGTACACATCACTACATTGAATGCTCAGCATACATTACTACAAGACACACTCTGCTTGGCAACAGTTGTTATTACTACCCCCATTTTACAGGTTAAAAAATTTAGCCAGATTACACAGAAGATCAGTAGCAACCGGAAACCAGGCCAGTTAGAATGCAAAGGCAGGCGCTTAGCTCCGAAGCTGCGGGAAAACTATCTATTCAAGCACGCAGAGACACGCGCCCTTCCGTTTGTGGCTTTACAAATTGCGGTTAATAAACCCATTGTAATAGTCATCGTATATATTCTCCGTTCATAGTTTATACTAAATATTGTCTAATAAATTTTTAAAGGAAGTTTAATTAGTTCTTTGACTAAAAAAAAATAACCCTATAGTCAGTATTCTCTCTTAATGTCGAATCTGAATTCATAGCTTTTCCATTAACTTCTCATTACTCCCAGTCCTCCCAGTGGACTAAGCTGCTCCCAGGGGTTTTTTTTTGTTTTGTTTTGTTTTTTTGTTTTTTTAAGCAGGACAAATATGGACTTCCTCCTCCTCTGAGCTTCTGGCTGCCTCTTGTGGGAGGGCAGCAATTGAAACAAAGGCAATAAAAGCGACTGCTATTTACACATTCCCAAACCAGGACCCTGTGGTCCATCCCCTGCTGTGAAAAGAGGTCTCCATGGTGACGCTGACGTCACAAGCAGGCGAGATTCTGGGCGGTGCCTGCGGGACAGTATTTTCTTTACAAGAGCGCCCTCTGCCCACGAGATGCGGGATAACCCTGCAGCCAGAGCCTCGTTTATTCGAACCCACGGCCATTTCCAGGCGTTAAGTGATCCAGCATTTTATCCCTTCACCTTTCTAAGGTGTTTCAAGTGAGATCACAAACAAATTGCAAAAATAAAAGCCAAGACATTCAGTCCACTTGTTGGAATCCTTGGGCGTGACATATCCTTTCAGTTTTAATTTCCTTTTAAAAATACTTATGTATAATTTCTCATTCTTTTTGACACAAAAGAGAGTAAACTTAAATGTTCTGTTGTCCACACTTTAACAAGATGTCTTTCACCAAAAAGGAATGCTTGTACCTTTGGTTTTTTGTTGTTTTTTTTTTTAAAGTTCAATCACCTGTGTATCTTAGGCACCAGAATCAACAACTTCTTTCTGCACAATTGGTGATATGACCATAATCAGTGTTCACTTAAAACTTGGCACGCGGGTCTCCTCCTCCTGCCAACACTTCATTTTGAGGATGTTTCTCTTCCATTGTCCTTCCACACGTGGTTTCTTTTCTCCGCTCTCAGCACTGTGTGTTGTCACACCGCGTGCTAACATAAGTCGGTCACCGTGAACGTTTCTGCAGCGTGATCACACCACCCCATGCATTTCTGACTCCAACATAGGCCAATGATTCGTTTCAGGAAGATATCAGGCATGTGTTATATTGTCACAAAATACACTCTCATTGTTCCTTTATTACTTGTATTTCTCTGATGATAAACTTGTACAAATGATCGTTGGTTTTACAACTTTTCTCCCAGCTAGAAATTTCTGATAAAAAAAAAAAAATCATTTGAAGAAACTCTGGTTCTTGCCCAGAGAAAGGTCTAGCCATTACGAAAAGGAATAAATCATTCAAATAATAATAAATAATAATAAAGAGAAAGGAAAAGAAAGATCCTTAAACTATTTTTTTACAAATTTGAAGCTCTAAGATACTTTCTTTGCAAAAGTGGATAACGTAGTTGAGATTCAGAATTAGCTATTAGCTAACATTGGAATAAGATGTGGATGCTTACAGAAATGGAAAAAAGAAAATATTCTTTTTGAAATACAACTTAGTTTGATGGGTCAATCTGAAGAAGAAGAAAAAACCCAACAGTTGCGGAACGGAAACGGCACTTATTCCTTGGGTGTGTCCCCAGCTGCCAGTCTGCACGGACACCAGCTGGGGCTGCCTGTTGCGGGGACAGCCTCCGCTGTCGCCTGCGGCTCAGGCAGACGTAAGTGGGCAGCGGTCCGTTTTAAATCGCCGATCTTTCATCACTTATCCTGCGTTTTTATTTATAATAATAACGATTCTTCTCCTTCTTCTTTTCCCTTCTTCTCCTCCTCTCCCTCCTCCCCCACCTTCTTCAGGTGTAAAGCCAACTTCTAGTACCAAGTACTGACCGGCCACCTTGGCTCTGCCACCTAGTAGGCGTGTGACCTCGGGCAGCTATACGGCATCTTCGAGCCTCAGTTTCCTCCTATGCTCATCGCGTGGACTTCCTTGAGGGTTCAGTGGATCAACGCAGAGCGCTCACGCCACACCTGCCCACAGGCAGCGCGTGCAGGGACCAGCGGCTGCCCCTGCCGGAGCTGGCCCTGGCGAGGCCCAGCACGTCCCCGTGTCCGGCAGCGTTCTGAGCACCCTGGGGCGGTGACTCACGAGCAGAACAGGACTGAAGACCCTGGGCCATCTGGGGAAGCACGGAGTTTACTGGAGAGGCCGCCAGTAAGTCTGGGCTCTGGCCCGGCTAACGCAGCCTCAATCCCACCGCTGCGCTTGGCTGCGCCCAGTGAAACACGGCCACATCTTTCGCAGAGCTTACTCTGCTCACCCGAGGCCTTAAATCACAGTCCGAGAAAGCGTAGGCGGTCCCACACCCATCTCTCTGGGGAGCGCACAAATAACCTCCTGTCTAGGCTCAGACGCAAACCCAAATCGGTCCCCTCACGGCAGGTGCTGCGATCCCAACGGCTGTGCCCCCCAGGTTTCTGTGTTGAAACCCTAACCCCCAGGGCGATAGGATTGGGAAGAAGGGCCTGTGGAAGGCGATGAGATCCTGGGAGGGGTGTCCTTACCATGTAGGGAGCCTGAGAAGGTTCTTCTGCCCTTTGCTACATGAGGCTGCTGCAAAAAGACGTCCATCCAGGAAGCGGCTGACCTGGCAGCGAACCTGCGGGCGCCTTGACCTTGGACTTCCAGCCTCCAGAACCGGGGGAAATAAGCTTCTGTTGTTTACAATCCACCCAGCCTGCAGCATTCTGTCAGACCAACCCTAATGGAGGGAGACACCATGGGTGTTCAAGGTGAAGGCTGGCCAAGCCCGAAACTGGCTTGTTGGACTAGTCTGATTCGAGTCGCTACTTCCATGTGAGAAACAGCCAAATGTACGTGCCACGGCTGGAGGCCCTTCTAAAAGGTCCATGTAAACAGGCAGCAGAGATGGGGGCCTGGTTTCTAATTAGGCAGAAGCTTTTAATCAGCCTGTGATCGTTGGACAAAGAGGAAATACATCTATTTTGAGATCTACCAAGCCACTGACAACAGAGCCTTTAAGAGCAGACCAGGAAGGGACCTCCCCAGCCGGAAAATGACGTGCGGAGAGTTAAGACTTCACTGTCTGCTTGACGTTGGAGCAGCGATGTCGGGCACAGCGCTGCGGCGCAACTCAGAGAAACGCTTCGAGCTCTCACGAGTGGTGCCGACGGCCCTGGCTGTCCTCCGCGGCGCCCACCGCGCAGGACCAGCCAGGGCTGTGCAGAAATGCAGCCGGGCACGTGACTGGGGGCAGCGACCCTGGCAAAGCGGACATGAATGCCGCACCTAAGGCGAGCAGCACCAGGCCCAGAGCTCCCCGGGGCTACTTCACGATAGTTGTTTGACAGCAAGACTTACTGTCAAATTAAACATCCCCTAATTTTAAAAAATAAGTGCGCTGCCACGTGCTTGGTGTCAGTTTCATTGCATCTCCAGCAGGAAGAGAGAGGCAGGGGAGGGAAGACCAGAGGCAGGTACAGGTAGGGTCCTCACCCCCGGGCAGGCTTTCTGGAGGAGCAGCTTTTGAAGGGCCTATGGGAAGGTCTTGTCCGGACAGGAAAAGTGGTACAAGGCGTAGACCATTATGTTTGGTATGAGATGATGAACATATTGCTTATAAAACATCCACAAAAGTTCTTTGAAAATGACACCCTCAGAGAAGATTTCCAAAGGTTATTCGTTTGTAAACGTCTCATCCATGGTCTTGCGTCGGGCCAATCGGGACAAAGAAGTGATGCTCTGAGAGGCCCCGCCACACAGGTGGGGTCGGTTTGGGTCACACCGAACTTAGAGCAGGGCAGAAGAGGCACGAGGGAGCCCACACACAGCGTGCAGCGGGCATCCTGGCTGGTGGGGCAAGTTAGGAACCCTGAGTGTCAAAGGCTGGGCTTCAAACCAGAGCGCCAAACCCAGCCCGCAAAGCCGTGCGAGGGGACGCTGCAGACGCGGTTGCTCTGAGCCAAGGGTTACACATGTTTTTAAAGCCACGGGCCACTCTCACTGAATTTTGTTAACTCTCACTCGACACGCACAGCAGGCGCTGTGAGTCTCCGCCCCCCCGCCCCTTTCAAAGAGCGGGGGAGCAGGGCGAAGGCTGACAACGTGGCAGGCCACGAGGAATCCTTCCGACCACTGACTCCTCCTATGAACCCTTGGTAAGCCTCATTGTCCAAGAAAGTCATAATCCAAAGAAATGGCATTTATTTGAGAGATAAAAACATAGAGATAATCACTTGCCTCTCATGTTCTGATGCACCAGCTTGTCACCTAAGGGCACAGGTGACAATGTGAGGTCCCCAAAGCTGGGACATTTGCCTCTGTCGGGAATATCTGTAAATGGGACCTGACGTTCCCATTGGAGTTGGTTACTTTAAATACTTCTATTTCTAATCTACTTGTCAAAAGGTATAGCTTGACATTAAAAGTGATTTTTTATACATTCAAATTTGTCTTCTCAAGTAAATGTTTTTCAAATAATGACAATTCCATAAAGCTATCCCCAAAGGAATTGTTTTACCACCCCCACCCATCACCATCCTCACCACACTATCACCCCACCCCATCACCATCCTCATCACCTTCCTCACCACCACCATCACCCCCCCACCAGCACCGTGGGACCCCCTCATGAAACACTGAAGTTTTTAGGAAAGAGCTGAGGACCCAGCCGCGTCCCTCAGGTGCTCCGTGCAGCCTGCCGGTCGGAGTCCTGCTCACTGGACGCCCAGCCACTTCTCACCGAGAATAACGATCTCGGGGGCGGTCAGTCCAAACGCGACCGAGCCACATTCTAAAACTGTTATATGGAAAAGGCACCTTCACCGCAATTCAAATATAGCTAACAAAAACATTCATTTTATAACGTCAAAAATAGTACTGGGGGAAAAGATTATTCCAAAAATACATTTAAGAGCAAGTCAGACTAATTGCTAACAAATACATTCTCTGCAATCGTTTGGTTAACCATCCTGTGTTTGCATAAATCTAAACACCGCTGACAAAAGGCTGAGAGAGAGATGGCAATAGTAAGATAAAAAAAAAATTGTACGGTCCCAAAGGCTTGGTTTCGAAACATTACGTCTTTACCCATAAACAACGAACAGGGACTACGACTACGAACGCACACTTGGTGATGTTCCTGCTCCAGGGGCCTTTCAGAAAATTATACATGGTGGACCCAACATGCTAGGCCAACACTTTTTCTGCCTCTACCCCGAACTGCGTACACGAGAGCCCCTCCCATCCTTTTTCGTATCTCAAGCGAGGGAGGAGCGAACCGCGCTGTGGGCGGCCATGTCCCCAGAATGCCGCGCGGCCTGCGCAGCGCTGTGACGTCAAGGCCCGCCGCTCCCGGAAGGGGACGGAGCACGTGAGCCGGAGCTGGGAGCCAGGAGCCGGGCCTGGGCCAGGGTGGGGGGCCCCCGGGATGCAGGGGGCTGCGGCGACACGCGGACCTGGCCGTGCGCGGCCAGAGGAAACCGACGGGGGCTGCCGGCCCGGCCGCTGCCCTCTGCTCAACAGGGTGAGGTTCTCCAGCTGATGGGTTTCCATAGAGACCATGAGGCTAACACTGCACGCACCTCCCGGGACGGCAGAAAAATTCGACGCTGTAACGCACAGCAGCCGCGGGCCAGACGCAGAGCGAGGGCTCGGTGAGAAAACTGTGCGCAGGCCTGAAGTTAACGTCCGTGGGGCGTACAGCTCCCAGATCACTCTCGGAAAAGCCAATGATCATGGAACAGAAGGCAAAAATAAGTCAGCAGTTTCCTGTTTGTCTTTTCCTCGCGCTGTTTCTACCCTGAAATTGACCGCCTCTGACGGCTGTCAGCTTAGACGACCAGAAGGCATTAGAGCTGCAGTCGGCACCAACCGAAGTGCCTAAACACAGCACGTGGTTTCCCTCTGGACAGCGTCCCCTCCCTCACGTGTGAAGGACGCAGTGCGATACTACATGCTACCTCCTACATCCCCTCCACGCCGAAGCGTTTGTCCACGCCAGCCGCGGCTTCCTGACGTGGACGGAAAGGAAACCTGAGCACGCGCTGCCACAACCCGCAGTCAACCACCAAAAAAAAAAGGAACAACTCTTGGACGAAATCTCAACACGGAGTTCTCTCCTCGTGGGTCTGCCTCTCATGTTCGGCAGATATAAATAAGCTTAAAATTCCATGCACAAGAGCTATGCTTATAAGATGCACTTAAGGAAAATCATAAGAATTCCCGTTCTACACTAAGTGAGCTATAAGCTTCTTTTCTGCACCAATTTGTAGTGCCTCACTGACCTTCAGCATACACACACATAAACGCTTAATATTTTTTGAGTTCAAGAAATGTCTTTATATGAACCTTTACATTAACAAAATAGTTTGGGGTTTTTGTTGTTTGTTTTTGCAATATCTGAATGAGGGGTGTTGCTGTGTTTGAACTGTGTTCACCACCTCCCCACACAGGTCATACCCTGAAACCCTAATTCACAGCACCACAGCACACGGCCTTATTCGGAAACAAGGCCACGGCAGGTGTAACGGGTTAAGGTGAGGTCACACTGGTGTCCAGTGGGCCCCTGACCCAATATGGCTGTTCACCTTGTAAGAAAATATGGACACAAAGGCATGCATAGGGGAAGAAGGCCATGTGACAAGGAAGGCAGAGATCAGGGAGGGGCTTCTAGAAGTCAAGGAGAGTCCAAGGTGGCCAGCAGGAAGCTAGGAGACCCGCATGCAGAAGAGTCTCCCTCACAGCCTGCAGAGAGAACCAGCCCTGCCCACACCTGATCTTGGACTTCCAGCCTCTGGAACTGGGAGGCAATAGACATCTGCGGTTTAAGCCAACTCGTCCACGACACTTTGTGTTGGCAGCCCCAGCAAATTAACACACAAAAAAATATCGAATAAACTCTGGCTGGTGTGACTCAGTGGTTGAGAGCCAGCCTGCAAATCAAAGGGTCACCAGTTCGATTCCCAGTCAGGGCACATGCCTGGGTTGCAGGCCAGGTCCCCAGTGGGGGACACTCAAGAGGCACCCACACATCGATGTTTCTGTCCCTTTCTCCCTCTCCTCCCCTCTCTCTAAAACTAAATAAATAAAATCTTTAAAAGATATAGAATAACATAAACATTGCTCACGGAACACACTCGTCCTGCTTTGACCTAGAGGCTGAGAAGGCAGGCTCAAAACATAACAGGCTAGTGTTAACGATTTTCTAGCAACCTCAGCTCCTAACGGCTTCATCTATTTGTCCATCGCCTGCAGCTAAGTGGAGAGGATTTTATAGACAAACGCTAAGTCCTAGGATGTTCTGTTCAAACATCAGAGGTGCTGTGCAGACCTGAAACAAAGGCAAACGTGTGGGTTTTATCCCGCTCCCTTTTACGCGATTTATCACCACTGTCACCAGGACGGGTTCTGGCGTGCACGTCAGCTGTTTGCACTAGCCACGCTCTCTCATTTTCTCCTTTATCTATGCGGCTGTGTCCGGGATTAGCTGGTTGTTTTTGCGTTACATAGGCAGGACAGAGCATTACGAACAGCATCTCATAAATTTAATAAACATAACTCAATAATTTATTTATTTATTTCAAAGAACAGCATCGCCTGCACAGAACACCTTGCCTTCTAAGGTGGAAACAGAGAACCAGTTACAACATCGCCCCCTGGTGCCTTCAGGCGGTAAAACTGGGTTTTGTAAACTTGACTGGAGCTCGCTCTTAGTGAGATGTTCCCTTAGTTGTTCTGTCTGCTCTCAGGGAGGATTACGCCAAATGAGCAGTGAAGACGATTCTTCTAGCTCTCGGCTCTCATGATTGACAAAGGAACAGTGGAATGGACGGGCCGGGGAGGCAAAGGTTTCTCGCAGCCGACAGTGCTGAGGTCCCTGGGATCAGAAGCATCTCTGTCGCCGAGGCAGAGAGCAGCTGTCCTTAGGAGAGCAGAACACGGTGCCGGTGTAAGTGACTCTACAAAGCATTCGGTGCTCTTACGGATGTTTTGGTAGTGCGGGACACCCCCAGGAAGCTGGGGGATTTTGCTTTTATTTTAATCCTCGCCTGAGTACATGCTTATTGATTTTAGAGAGGCGTGGGGGACAGAGGGAGAGAAACATCGATCAGTTGCCTCCTGTTCCAGCCCTGACCAGGGAACCAAAGCTGCAACCCAGGCATGTGCCCTGAGCGGGAATCGAACCCATGACCTTTCGGTGTACCAGACAACGCTCCAACCAACTGAGCCACACCAGCCAGGGCAGAAGCTTTGTTTATTTTTGCCATTGTTTGTATTAAGACTGGGATTGTCAAGAATTGATTTTATATTGCGAGACTAAAGGTTATTATTAAACTTTTGGCATGTTCTTATCTATGATAACTAAAACTTCAGTGCCCTAGGTGTGTCCAGGACCATGAAACAGTTAAACTGGTACTGCAGTGTTCTAACAACTTGGGAAAAATCATTTATTTTTGGATGGAAAAAATAATTCTAAAACCAGGACTTAGTCCTTAAGGTATTACCTGGATTATAAAGTTAATAATCCAGGTAATACCTGGAGAAAACAGCCTTTTCTAATATTAAAAATACTATTTAAAAGGCAGTAAAATCCCCTATGAAACTGCAGAAAGAAATTCGAGAATCATCAGGAAATCTATGGCTCCTCGTCTGTGCAGAACTTCCGGGACAAACTAAATGTGGAGGGCAGGGAGGGTATGAAGTTGCAGAATGAAAGACATTCACAGGGAATGCGCTGTGAAGACCCAGGTTCTGGGAATTCTGAGGGCGGAAAAAGCAGAAACAATTTTCACTGACGATGAAACTTGGAGAATCCCAGGAGCGAACATTCGGTGAGGAAATGAACACGTATGCTGCATGCACACGTGAGGTGGACGGAATTCAGCAACGTGCCGGGGCTTCCGGACCCTCCGGGGCCCTGTGTCGTGAGGCAGGCTCACCGTACCACCCAAATCTCTCCCCGCGTGAAGCCATCAAAGGCAGCTAACCAAATTACAGCAAGGCATGTGGCCGGAAATATTTATTTCCATCTCACAAATGAAACATTCATAAACGACTTGCTCGAACAGACTTTTATTCCGTTTGCATCCCGGTTTTTCCACACATACGAAAAGCTCAGCATCGAAAATAAACATTCTCGGAAGCTCCAACTTCCACCTGCTTGTGCACGGAGACTCACGGGCCAAATCTGGACCCGCTGCCTGACTTTGTCCAGCCCACGAGCTAGAAATATTTTTTACACTTTAAAATGATTGAGAAAATAAAAAGAAGAAGAAGATTTTGTGTCAGATGCAACCGATGTGAAATTCAAATGCAGTGTCCATGAATAAAGTTTTATTGCACAGGTGGCAAACACAAGGCCCTCCACCTTGTTTGATCCGGCCCAGCACCTGGTTTCTACCCAGCGGCTGTGCTGAGCTCTCGCTTAACTGTTAAGGACCAGTTACCTTTGTACAGTCCTAGCATTACATCTATACAGTCCTAAATTACATTCGGCCCTTTGAAGGCGACCGCGAGGCTGATGTGGCCCCCGGTGACGATGAGTTTGATGCCTCTGCTTTATTGGAACCTCAGAGCCACACACCGGCTCTATTTAAGAAACCGCATCATTCTCTCTCCTTTTCCGAAGGAGTGACTGGGAGCCGCTGAGCGCCGGCCCACACCAAAGCCCCCCTTTTCCAGCCCCGGCCACTCACAGTGTGGGGGGGGAGGGGGAGGCCAGTGGCTCTCTGTTTCTTTCATTTCTTTTTCTGTCTTTTAGCTCCTATTTTCTTCTGTGCTGTGGCTGCCTCTAGAAATGCTGTTCTGGGCCAAACAGAAATAAGAATGTCCCTCGGCCTCTGCTGATGGCAACAGTGACAAAAACGGGGGGACATGTGAACTCAAGTCACCTGAGCTGTCCCGAATACGTAAGTCACTGCGTGTGTCGGAAGCTGGACGTAAAACCACGCTCCTCACAGAGGCTGGTTGGCTTTGCCGCCCCCCCCCCGCCCCCCAGGGGTCTGAGCAGAGAGGCCATCTCCACCCACTGCAGTCCCCTTCAGGGGCCTGGGAAGTGTGCAGGCCACGCGGGTGACCCAGGCAAAGTTCTCAGGGGCTCACGGGCTCCTTTCTGATGAACGACACCTGGTCGGACGAGGGTTGCGAAGTGCCCGGACCCGAGCATCCGAGCATGCGGTTCTAAATCGCCCCGACTCAGGTGCGGCTGACTAAGCGCGGACGTGCATTTCACACCAGCCACCGCCGAGTTCTGTCTCTGTCTCTCGTTCCCCGACACCCTGAGCCATGACAGTGGGGAAACACCCCTGAGGTTGGCGCGGCCGAGGCGGGGTTGGCAGAGGCAAGGGGGGGAGGGGCTGACCAGGACACACGGTCGGGTTTGGAAATTGCCCGCTCACCTGCTCGGCTCTGCCCTCCTCAGTGACGAAGGTGACCACAGGCTCCTGGGTGCAGTCCCAGGCCCAAGGCGTGAGCCCAGCGCCGCAGCCCGTGGTGAAGAGGCCCTGCTCTCCTTCCCAGGAGGAAAGTCAAGGTGGGCTGAACGAGTGCGGGAAACTCTGGGCACAGGGCCACGCCTCCCTCCACGGTGGGCCGGCCGCACGGGTGGGAGCTCAAAGGCCAGTCCCAGGACAGAGGGGGTGGGAAGTGACAAAGTACACTGACACTGTCCCCGAATGAGATCCTAACGGCCGGTGCCAGTGGGGCCTGGCACGTCGGTGTCACTGTCAAGTGGGTCACCCACTGTGTTGACACGGTGCGAAGTGCTCAGGAAGGAGACCCGTGCCCATTTGAAAAAAACCGATGGTCCGTTCTGTGCAACACGAGGGTCCCTTCCCCTACTCAGTACACTTACACGCCCCGCTTCTACAATCAGCCCCAGCCCTTGAAACAATTCTACGACGAAGGGTGGGGGGACCCAGAAATGCCACACAGCAGGAAAATTTGCCAGCCTAACAAGCGACAGAACTGGAAATCTGACACGAACAGCCAGCATGCAGTAACACGTTCTTCCACGGGGTGGCACTAGAACTCCAGGAAGGCCCCACCGCCCGGGTCTGCGAGGTGACGTCAGATATCTACACTGCTTTTTTTTTTTTCCCCCTTTAAATGCCCCCATTTCATGCAAAAATGCTACAAAATGAGAATGCCATTGAATTATCAGCATAATTATCACAGGCAACCCTTCTAAAAGGGTGATATAAACTAAGGCTCATTCTCAACACCGCACGCAGCTAGGACATATGATACTGGTAACATAATAACCACCGTGCAGTCAGTCCAGAGCAAACCGGAAATGCTTCCCGTGTATCCTCTCATCCCGAGCCTTAGAACACGGGCTTCCTTGGACGGTGGTCATACCTGTTTGCTTTTAAATGAGGACTCTGACCTCTCCAGAGTTTGGCCACTTAGCCAGCGGTCCCCAGTGCCCAACCTTAGCTAAGCAATGAGCCTGCGGTGAGGGGAGGCCCCGTCCCTGACCTGGAGGACCACAGTCCAGCGCAGGGACAGACCTCCCCACCAACAGGCAGCAGTTGGAGGCTGAGTGCCAAGCGCTGCCCAGGGACTGGTCCCCACAGCCTGTGCCCCCTGGAGACGTGAAGCCAATCACGGAGGTGCCCCCGATGACAGGGGACAGCTGGGCATTCGGAACTGAGACAACCACAAAGACACCAGTGAGCGGCGGGCGGGGGCAGACAGCTCGGGACCGGCCACTGCCACCTCCTGACAGATGCCAGCAGCTGACCTCAGTGATCTTGCCCCCAGGCTTCTCCTGCCCCCTCAGCCACCTCCTCCAGGCCCGCCCACCTCTCACTGCTTTCCCTCCCAGGGCCAAGGGACTGACTCACAGCCTTCGGGGCTCAAAGGGGAGGGGCTGGGTTTTCTTTTTCTTTTTCTTCTTCTTTTCAAAAGATGCTGAGTTGGCTCCTCGGTCAGATGGTAATGATTCACCGGGAACCGATCCCGGGGTGAAAGGCCGGCAGAGGTCACTTACTGACTCACAGCCCGACAGCTGCAGAGCGGCGAGCCCACGCAACGTGGTGCCCTGCAGGGGGCTGACAGCAGCCTTGGTCCCCGCACAGGCAGCCCCACGCCGGCGGCCAGGCCCTCCTGCAGGAGCCACGGCGATCTCTGAGCAACGCTGGCCTCGGGCCGGCTGGTTCTTTGTTGTGATGGGTGAACCGTGTCACGACCTGGAGTTTGCTCCTGGAAAGATTTATAATGAAACCTGATCTACTTGGGACTCTGGGGAGCAACCCCTCCGTGCGGTTTTAACTTCTGGTAAAATACACTCACCGTCCCTGCCTTCTTCCAGTGGACGGACGGTCCCGTGGAGGTAAACGCACTCACGCTGTGGCCATGCAGCGCTCTCTTCCTCTCGCGAAGCGGAAGCCCTGGCCCCGCTGAACAATTTCTCCCCGTTCTCCCCTCCGGACGGACCCTGGCCACCACCCTCCTCCTGTCTGGCTCCGGGAACCTGACTTCTCTAGGTGCCTCTTACGAGTGGAAAAAAGCATTCGTCTTCTTGTAACCGACTGACTTCACTTCGCACAACACCCTCAAGGTTCCCTGGGGCTGCTTGCGTCCCAGACCCCCCTTCCTGCCACAGGCTGAGATGATGCCCCGTTTGCCTCCTGGCGTTGCCTCTGTCCATCCCTGCGCTGACGGGCACTCGGGGCGCCTCCGCCTCTTGGCTGCTGTGAACACGGGGTGCCACTGCCCCTTTGAGGTCCTGCCTTCATTTCGGGGGGGACAGGGGCAGCACAGACCCAGAAGTGCAATGACTGCACCCAGTGGTACACCTGTCCTTAACTTTTTGAGAATTGCTATGCCGTCCTCCCCGGGGGCTGTGCCCTGCTACCTCCCCACTCACACGGCAGAAGGGTTCTGACGTCTCCATATTCTCGACAACATGTGTAATTTATTGGGTTGGGTCCTCCCCCCAGCCGAGTAACCATCCTCATGGGTGGGAGGGGGACTCCTGTGCGTATTTTTAAAACGCACAAAGGCTGAAATTCTGCGAACAGGCCTTAATTATAAAACATTGGGGTACTCACTATAGACCCGCCTCACACGTTTAAGATTCCGGTGCCTCCGGGTCCCACCCCAGGGCCGGGCAGGATGCCAGGCCAGAACGGAGGAGCCTCGGGGTGGCACCCTGTGCGCTCTTCGCAGGAGACCAGAGGGAACCAGGAATCTGACCGGCCAGCTGGGTGTGGGCAGCCGACGCAAACGCATTCCAACAGGGAGAAGTCGGGAGTCACGAGGTCCCACCAACTTGTGAACCCTGACGGGGCCCCCGACGAGAGCACAACGGGAGCAAAACGAAAGGAAACCTGCGATCTCTAACCCAGCAAACAAGGGCTTTTCCCTCCACGTTCAGAGGAACGATGTGATTTTATAAAACTCTAAAGCCGAATCCTCGGTCCCTCGCTTTGGGGAGACTCGCCCAGGATGTGGCAAAGCTTGGGTGCAAGAACCGGCCCCTTCGGGGCACGGTTTTCGTCTGCTGTGTGTACCAAGCTTCCTCTCCAGGGCTGGTTGCGTGTCAACCTCTGGAAAGTATCTTCCAAGGAGCCCAGCTCGGCCAGTGCGCGCTGGTCCTGGTCACCCTGCGCGGTCCCGCCTGCCCCCACCCTCACAGCCGGGTGAGTGGAGAGTCACGGCCTGAACCTGCCCAGCAGCAAGGTGAGAGTCGGCGCAGGTCCGGGGCAGAGCAAATGCAGGAAGCAGTCTGGGCTGGTCTCCCTCCTGGCCTCCCATTCTCAGCTGGAAGACAGGGCAGGCACCCCTTAGCGCGAGGGGTGCTGACGAGCGTGTGAAAACGGCTGGCGCACAGTAGGTGGCCAACGGATGCTCCCAAATCACTGGTTCTTAGCACCAGAGCCTAGCCGAGCAACCCCAGCAAGGAGCTCCCTTTCGGTTGCTGGGTGTCTCTGGACATCCCCGGGGGTCTCTGATCCCCGGATCCCCCGGGGTCCCTGGGCTGGGGGGGGGTGGGCAGAGGGAGCCAGCACCTGCTCCCGTCACTCCGAGCAGGTGGGACGGCGCTGGGGGCCGCTCCTCCTGCAGTGTGGGTGTGGGAAGGAGGGGCTGGCTTCCCGCGCCCCCAAACCCTGCTGCGGGAGCCAGCTCCTCTCCTTCCCCTGACATGCGGCGGGCCGGCCCGAGAGCCTGCCGCTCCGCACGGACACGGACTCACACCTCCATGGGCCGCCGGCTACCTGAGCTCCGTTCTCTCCTCCCACCTTCAGGGGGAGGCTTCTGCCTCCGCAGACCTGGGGGCGGGGGCGGGGGGGGGGCAGTGCCCCTCTGGCCCTGTCCCTTCTCCCATTCCAGTCACTTCCTTCCTCGGTTTTCTGGGAACCTGAGCCCAGTATCACCTTTCCTCACCTCCCCCGGGCTCCTCTACCAGATAGGGCATCCACCCGCCTCTCCTACCTGCCTAGCACCTTCCCCCCACGGCGCTGGACAGCCCCCAGGACACCACGTGCATAGACACACACGTGTGCATACTCGCCCACACGCATAGCACACGAGTATGCATGCACATGCACACTCACGCACATGCGCACACACGAGAAGCCTCCCCACGTGGCCGCGCCCCAGCCCAGCGGCCCCGACACCTGTTTCTGCAGGGCCCCCCATCGCCATGGAAACGGGCCTCCGCAGCAGCGCTCCAGACTCAGCCAGCGCTGGGGCCAGCGCCTGTCAGCCCGCCTGTGCGCCCGTGCGCTTAAAATAGAAGCTCGGCGAATGAAAACTGCCGTTAGTGCAATCTGGGAATCTTTCCGAGCACGGATTGGGAAAGAGCCCGTGGGCCGCTGCCCCCCTCCACACGGTCCCTCTCCGCCTCGGCCCCAGTGGAGGTGAGGACCGGCAGTGAGCCGTCGCCCTGGAAACCAGGCCTCCGCCAAGGGGCTGAGGCTCCTCCGGGAACCAGGGCCTGAGGACTCACAATGGCAGGTGTGGCACCTGCAGTCCACTTAGAAAATCTGTCAGGGACCCCGGCACTCTGCTCAAAAAGAAATAAAACCCCACCTACAATGCATACTAGGTGAGCACACAGTACGTAGGAAGTAAAATCTACAATGCAATTCAAAAGATGCTAACTCGTCAGCACCAGGAAAGCGGAGGAGGCTGAGAAAGAAAGCAGGCCCGGGCCTGTTCACTTTGCCACCAGCAAGGAGGCTGAGGGGTCAAAGGTCGCTGTTGGGTCTCCAGCTCCAGCGCCAGCCCAGGTGGGTGCCTCCCTGTGGGTCCTTCTCTGGTTACCGCTGGAGGAGCAGGCAGCCTTGGGGCCCAGGGAGAGGCTGTGAGGGCCACCGCGTCCGGGGCCCCTCTCCAGGGCCTCTGCTCTTCCTTTCCAGAACCTTCCTCCTCCCTCCGGCCAGGTGGTAAAGATAACTGGCAGCCTATTAACACATTTATCACAATGGAAGAAATAGATGTTTTGTCAGGAAGAGATGCACACCCTCTGCAGAGACGGGTTACTACTCCTGTCCACCCTCAGGCTGAAGAAGTAAAACATCGGAATACTCAGAGCAGCAGAGGTGGAGAAGATGAGCAAGAATCCCTCCCGTCCGGCCACACTCGGAAGCCGACGAAGCCCAGTGTGGCAGGTGAACCAGAGGCAGCGCGGGGAGGTGGGGACTTAGTCCCGACCTCAGCCCGCGAGCTCCCCCTGCTGGGCCCTCTCCGCCGCCCCGCCCCCACCCCCTCCCCGGCTGCGCGCTATGGCTTCCCCTGCAGCCTGTGGGTCTGTGTGGGCACCTTCCGTCAGATCCGCGCAGCCGGTGGAAACCGCAGGCACGCACGGAGGATGCGGAGGTGACCGCCTCCTTCGCAAAACAGCAGTTTTCGCAATTTGGCTGAGACTGGCTTCTTGGGATGGCTCCTCGTGGGAACCCCTGGCTGCTTCGCGCATCCACCGTCCTTCTCTCAGTCAATGGCTGGTTCCGGGGGGACAAACGCAGACCCCGAGGTGACCCCGTGGTGTGAACAGGCAGAGCGCCCCACGAGCCTCCCCCGAGCAACCGGCTGCCTCTGTCGGCGGACCCGGTGCGTCAGCGTGCGGGCGAGCAGGGTTTGGTGTGCCCGGCGTGCAGGACGTGTGGTCACGCAGCAGAGACCCCCAGTCAGGAGGGACGCAGGAGGAGTTCAGTTCTGTTACCCCCAGGACATCTGGATAGTAACTTTTAAAAAGCCGCTAGCACGTGCACTGAGAAGGTTTATCGTTTCCATGAGAGCTGTGGATAACCAGGCAGGGAGCGTGGGCATGTGCCAGGGTACAGCGCGAGACCCGCTCGGTGCCAAGGCGGCGGTGGCTCCTCCGCAAAGCGGCGACCTGCTGACCAGCCATCACTCACACCTCACGCCAGACACCAGGCCCCCCAGAAGGACCGGGTGAGTCCCTGAAAACCAGGCCAGACGCCAGAGCAGGCTGCCCCAGGGTCCCGGAGCCCCGGCCAGGGCGCTGAATTCTGGCAGCGACCGGACCTGATGTCTGATCCCGCCCACCCCTCTCTGCAGAGTGCTGGCCAAGAGAAATGCTTGTCCTTCCGACTCCCGGCAGTCAGGTGCTTAAATCATTTGGCACACGTGGTCTCCTGGCAGATTTACGGTTCCCGAGGAGGACGGCGGCCCAGACCTTGGGCAGAGGCTGCCAGCAGGCCCTTCCCCCGCCCGGGGTACTGAGGCGGTCCCTGGACAGCACAGGTGGAACCCACATCTGCAAAACTTGCTCCAATTCCCCCAGATTTTAGGCAACTCAATAATACTATGTGCTTCGAAGGCCACAAGCTTACTCTGCGAAGAGTTACTTCTCTGGCGTTTTTCTTGCTCGGTCTCCTCACTGTGCCCCAGTTCGTTCCTACTGGGGCCAAGTGGCCCCCATCCTGGGGGGGGCTCCCCTTTTGGGCTTTCCCCGCCCCTTCTGACCACTTCTCCTCTTCCTCCTGGGACCCCCAGCCCCGCCCACCTCCCTATTCGCTCCCTCCATCTATCAGGCCCTGGGGTGCCGGTCTCGTCTCAGCAGCCCGCAGGCAGCCCCAACTGTGAGGGCCGCACGCTGCCACCGGCACCTGCGGTGGGGACAACACGCCCAGGCTGTCAGCCACGCGTGTCACTCACGCAGGAGGCCGGAGCCGCTTGTACCGGTGCTGTGCAGCCAGCTGCTCTCAGCCCCACATGGGGACACCGCCGCGCCAACCGCCCTCCCGCCCCTGCATCCCAGGAAAGCCGCCTGGGGAGATGGCCGAGCACCCCCGAGCTAGCTGGCCCGCTCAGGTGCCAGCCCTACTTTTTATTGGGGGGCGGGGGAGGGCAAAGAGCTTTAACTCCTTTTCTGATTCACCTCTTACAGCTTCACATTTGACGGCCCACCGAGCTTCCCCGCGGCACGCAGATGGCTTTCTCTCTGCTCATCCCATCTCCATCTGGGCTTCGGGATCCAACAGCTGACCCCGAAGCGACCGAAACTGGTTGCTCCTCGCCGTCCTCTGAAGTACCAGTGTCCCCTGAGAAGCAGCAGTTTCCGTGGCGATGGCAAAGGAGCGTTGGGCAGGTCGCAGGTCGCAGAGAGCTGCGGATCTCACCTGGAGCCATTCGCTCTCACCCGCCACCCACCACTCGCTCATTATTCCCCTGCAGGGAGGAAGTGGCTGCCCCCCCGCAGGCCCCGCCCCCTGCAGCTCAGGCACCTGCCGAAGCCCGGTGACTTCAGTTTCTCTAAAAGATACACCCTCGCTGGAATTTCAAAACGTAACCTTTACAGCAACATTTTCACATCTGTCACCTCTGAAGATAACAATCTTTAACCGTAACAAATACCTGGTAAGTGCCGGGTATTATCACTGCGCCAGGAAAAGGGCGACCTCCGCCACAGGTTGCGGTGTTTTGTTTTGTTTTTTCCCTTAAAGAAAGCGCCGCTCTGCTGGTGGCCAGTCTCCATCACACCCCTCCGCGCACGGCGAGTGAAGGTATGAGAATCGTGTCTGAAGGCCAGGCACTTGAGACTACATGCTCAGCACAGAAAAATACATTTCTGGTCCTGGGCGCCCACCTCGCCTCCCTGCTGAAGCCATGTGCTTGCTGTCCCCACAGGAAATAAAAGTCGGTTCACGATCGGAGAGCGTCAGGTCCCGGCACGTACCTGGGTTGCAGGTTGCACCCCCGATCAGGGCGCATAGGACAGCCCTGATCAACGTTTCTCTCTCTCTCCTTCCCTCCCTCTCCCTCCCTCTCTCTCTCTCTCTCTCTCTCTCTCTCTCTCTCTCTCTCTCTCTCTCTCTCTCGCTTCCTCGCTCTCTAAAAAAGTCAACAAGCCCGTCCTCGGGTGGGGATTAAAACACAAGCGGAGCTGAGCACCGACCTTGACCGGCGCCATCGCCCGCCCAGTCTGCGTGGGAGGGTCCGGGTTTGTGTCTGTTTTCTCGGCCCCTGACCAGTTGAGCATTTTCCCCGGGAAAGCCCCAGGTTGGGCACGAAACCACGCGGTCGCTCCGTCTGCGCCTCCCCACCCCCAATCCTGTCGATTGTTCCCTTCGCGGTCCTTGGTCACCGGCTTCGTCGTTGCAATCGCCCTCTTTAGGGACTGCTCCGATACAAAGAATACCCCCGCCTGCGTCTCTAATCTCTGCTCGGTGAGACCCGTGAATGTGCCACCCTAGAAGCCTCGACGTCTTCCTCCTGTTTCATGGCTTAAGTGCAAGTCGGGCCCTTGAGATCCTGGCCCTCACGCTGTTGCTGGGCCTTGCTCGCAAGCGCTCCCCTCCCGCACTCGGGAGGCCAACGGGGCGCTTCAGCACCTGCTTCCAGGGTCCCTCTGCTCAGGCCGCACGTCTGCCGTTTCTTACGCAAAACCTGTTCTCCTGTGAAGGCCCAGCTCCAGCCGCACCTCCTCCCTAAAGCTGGCCCCCCAGTGTCCGCCTTCAGTCCCCTCACCCACACACACGACCTTCCTGCCACAGGCATGTTCCCGGTCACTCAGGCGGTTAGCACAAAGCACAGCCCCCAACCTGCTTCCCCGTCTCCCCACGTCTCTGTTCTGCCTCTCCACAGAGGCCCGGAGCTCACAAGGTCAAGGACCTTATCTGTCACGGCTCTCCCTCTTCAGTGTCGAAGACAACGTCACAGACGAAGGTGGAGGCACCTAAATCATGGAAAGCCCGGGGCCGAGCCCGGTGGCCGTGGGCCTGTGGCCAACCGTGAAATCAGGAAGGGGGCTGCAGCTCTCACCCTCGGCGTCCCCGTCTGTGTCGTGGGGATGAGGATGAGGATGAGGATGGTGGTGATACCCACCTGGCCTTCATCGTCGGGCGCTATTTACAGCCATAAAGTGGGTCTGTTATAAGTGACGAGGTCCAACACAAGAAATCAGTCACCTCTCTTCGACCATGGTGGTGCCGATGATTATCCAGCCACAACCTATCAGAACTCATATCCCAGGAGGCTTCCGAGACCCGTCACCTGAGCTGCCTGCCTCCGGGGCAGGTGTCCCGGGTCTGGGGTTCAACCACGCTCACCCAGGAAGGAGGCATCAGCGAACACGGGCTCTGAGAGTTACGGCCCTCGCCCCCCTTTTCAGGGCCGACGCCTTTCATGAGCCGGCTGTGGGACGTGAAAGGCAGGGAGAAGTGGGGAGAGGGGCCGGCTCGGGGGTCCGGGTCTTGTCACCGGACTGTGAAGTCCTTCTCTCGCATCTGCAGCACATCCTTCCGAGGTGCTGGAGCCAGCGAGAGGAACCCTCCGGAAGGAAGGCGGCGAATTAGCCTGTAGCCTCCGCAACCCGCCCCCACAAAACACTCAGTCCTGTTTAGCGGGGGCGGACTGAGGACAATGGGCCGCACTTTACAATTTCACGCATGCCCGATGGAGGCAGCCTGGCCCCTGCAGCCCTTCCAGAACATTCCATGGGGCAGAAATCTGCACGCTGGCAGATGTTTGCCGCAGGAATCAGGCGACTTAGATAAAAGGCGAAAGCGGGGGGTGGTTATTCTGAAGCCACTCTCTTTCTGGAAGCTTCCCACACCACGGAATCATAGCTCACATGATAGCCCGCAAGGAAAATCTTGAAAGAATAATGCTCCGCTGACCTCAAGCCACATCTTCCGAGCTAATAAAGCACCCTTGCATCAGCCCCCAAGGAGGCAGACTGGAAGCTTACATGCAAGACGCCGACTTTGCAAGACACTTTGTTTGCTCCTGGCAATTACGCTAAAAATACATGAAAGCAGCTTCAACTGGTGAAGCTCTCTGTCCTTTAGAAAAGATACTTCTTGTGCCTTTGAGCTGCGTTATCCACGGTTGGCTGGGGAAAGCGAGAGGTTTCCAGCCGCTTTGGGGCCAAGACCAGGCTCGACAACTGTGGCGCGTTCCTTTGGCAGACACAAAGCTCTGACTCAGCCTTCGGATGTCTGTCACTGTACGTGAACTTCTGAACCCGACCCAGAGCTATTACGGGCTATAACATTTTGAAGCAGTTGAATCATGTGATGGCACCACCACTTGGTCCAGCGGCCAAAGACCACAGTGCACGGCAGGGCAGCCCAGCCCTCAGGCATCCGCACGGGCGGGCACAGCGCGGCAGGAAGGCAGGGCTCCCCTGGGGACCCTCTCAGAAGCGCCCAGGTTGTAGTAGCTGCGGTGCGTCCGACGTGGAAGAACACAGGTATGCCTCAGATTCGGGAAGCTTGAAGAGCGGTTTGTGAATTTCCATCAAGTAGTCTACGCTCTGAGCCCTTTGTTCCCAAGTGTTCTTATTTAAAGATTTTCTTTATTAATTTTATTTATTAATTTTTGAAGAGAGGGGAAAGGAGGGAGAAAGAAAGGGAGAGAAACATCCACGTGTGGTTGCCTCTTCATGCCCCCAACCGGGGACCTGGCCCGCAACCCAGGCCTGTGCCCTGACTGGGAATCGAACGGGCCACCCTTCGGTCCTCAGGCCGGCACTCAGTCCACAGAGCCACGCCAGCCAGTGCCCAAGTGTTTTTCAAAGGTAACTTGTTAGTTATAGGGTTTCTTCCTTTTCTTTTTAAACTTCTGCTTCCGCAGAATAAGATTTAAAAAAATAGAGAAAGTTACATTCAGTTATTAGGGTTTTCTTTTTTTACATCAAATTGTCAATATTCCCATTTCTTCCAATATCATATATTGGAAAGATATAATCTAAGTGCCTGTGTCTAAAAAATATTCAATGGAGAGTTTGTTTAATGTTTGAGTGAAATAAGCTTACATTATTTCTAAATCTAATGTCATGCATTTTCGATGTCCTGGTTGATACGGGACAATCTTTTTCATGAGACACCCACCAAAATATAACAAAAGGGATGAAAAGAATCAGGAACCAAAGAGAAGGAAGACAATTTTGCAACTGGACTAGTGAAATCAGAGCGAATAAGAACATTTTTACTTTTATAAAAATGTCCCTTTATCGGAGACCAACTCAAACGTTGAGGAACAATCTCAAGGAAAGGCTTTTCGAATTCACCAGTGATGAGCAGGAGATGATCATTCAGAATCAAAACTTCCCCTCTTTCTGAAAGATTGGACGGAATACACCGGGCCTTTGGACGGAATACACCGGGCCTTCTGACGAGACCCACGGTGGGCACACAACGGACGGGGCTGCCGTGTCTTCCAGGGCGAGCTGGGACAGGCGCCCCGGGGGCGCAGGCGTGGATGCAGGGGCAGGAGACCCTACGTTTCCGAAGTCTTTTTTTTTTTCCCACTGATATTGTAAATAAAAACCTAGCAGCAATGCTTCCCACCTGAGCAGCCAAATTCAAAGAGTTCGCCCAAGGTATCTTCTCAGGAAGACATGCCTTTAGGCCAACAGTGTTTGTGATCTACTTGAACGATGAATAAAGTCACTGATGCTCCGAGGATGAGAAACAGGCGAGACCTCCGTTCCTTGGAATTCACGCCGTGGTGCCTGCGCCGCAAACGGCCCCTTTACCACGCCCCCCGTCACCGTTATGACGGTTAATTCTGGGTGACAACCTGGTGGGGCCCTGGTCCCCTGGTACGTGGCCAAACACCGTTCCGTAAGTGTCTACGAGGGCATCTTTGGATGAGGTAACAGTTACATCGAGAACGCTGAGCAAAGCAGATTGCTCTCCACAATGCAGGTGGGCCTCACCCCATCAGGGGAAGGCCTCCAGAGAACAAGAGACCGGCCTCCTCCTGAGCAAGAGAGAAGGCTGCCCGCCGACAGCCTTCAGGTTCAAGAGCAGCACTGGCTCTTGCCTGGGTCTCCAACCCGCTGAGCCATCCGGAAGATTCTGAGCTTACCAGCCTTCACAATCAACTGGGACCGTTCGTTAAAAGAAAGCTCCTTCTCCGCGTTTATCCACCCCACTGGTTCTTCTGAGTCTCTAGGGAACCCGACTGACACAGCAGTCACCTGGGGGGCTGTCCACTCTGCGTCACCCTCTCTGCGCACCTCGCTTCACCCGTGGCAGCGACTTTCAGCCTTTCCCATCTCGCGGTGCATGTAACCTAATTCTAACATCCTACGGCGCACCATAGAATTTTTGGCAGATCTGACCAAAAACAAAAAAAGGTATAATTTTGATTCATTCGCACTGAACGCCTCCTGCTGGGTTGGCTGCTGTCATTTTCTTGTCTGACAGTCTAAGGGGAAAGAAGTCAGTGCCCCTGACTAACTGGTCAGTGTATTGCATGTTTTAAAAATTTTGTGGTTGAAAAACCTCTGACCTATGGGAATAGAGTAATGTTATTTTTTGTACACTTAGTCATGCGAGTGAGCATTCACTTTCTTGGACACTTAGAGCTTAAAAAAAAAAAAAAAAAAAACCGCTCTGGTTTCTGTGTTGCATGATTTGCACCCAGTTAAGCCCTTTAAAGGGCTTATTGAAGAAGGCAGCCCCCTGAAGCGCTCCCTGCACTTGCAGGGGGCAACGCAGCGTTCTCCGAGCCAGGAAGGGAGCCCACTGGAGCTCGGAGTGGGAGGCAGGAGGCTGAACACGAACCAGTGGCTTCGCTATTCTGGGGCCGCAGCTGGGCTTCGAAATTAACTCCAAGATGGGACTCATCCGCATCCAAGGGCGACGCCAAGGACAGCCCACGTCAGATGACCCCCTGCCCCGCTCCTCCGCTCCTCGGAATGCGAAACACATGGTCTGAATTAGGTTCCTTCTAACGAGAAGAAAATACGGGAGAAGTTACTGGAGAAGGCAGCCGCCGCCCAGACCACACCTAGGCAGGCACGGCCTCTGCGATCTGCAATCTGATTTGGGGGCAAAGGCCATTCTCTGGTTTCAAGGGCTGATCTCATTCTGACCAAGAGAAACGGTTCCGCGCCCAGTCCCATGCTCACATCAATCAGTAGTTTTCAATCCCAAGGTCATGAGGTGGTGCTGGCCGATCAGGCCCTTGGGGCTGCAAACCACTGATTTGTAGCTGAAAACCTCCTTTCTCCTCCAGAAAGTTTCAGCCAAGTCACGAGGCTTGCATTCGAACGGAGGGGTCTTTAAATGGGATCTTTTTTTAAAGGCAAAACAACCAAAACTCAATAAAAACAAAGCACGCATCTTGTGGATTAACCGCCCTCCCGGCTACGCTGGCTACGTTTCATGGCTGCAGAAAATCCTACCAAACCCAACCCACGGGTCCGAGGGGCCCTGGCTAGCTCGGCGCAGGCTCAAGTTCAACATTTTTGCTTCAAGCTTCATCATTGAAAATGTATCCAAAACACAACCAGTCTGTTTCCCTCGTAAGTGGGGTTCGAGACCTCTCTTGCTCCAGTTTCCGGTTTGAGAGCCTTGCCTTGGAAGGGCCACTGGGCAAATTCTCCTTCTGACCTGCTGACCTTCCACCCCCCTCAGTGACCTCAGTTACTGACACTCCTTGGGAGTGCCCTGAGGTTAAAAAAATAAGTAAAATACAAAATACATAACATTTAAAGTTGCATGAAATCGTACCAGTCTTAGGGGAAAGAAAATTGACTAACATGTCCTAAAGATGAAGTAGAAAAATCCGCCACAATGTACTCCTTCCTACCCTCGTAAAGATCCAGACACGGCGATAACTCATTAATGCGAGTGCTTTTGAACAGACTGATCTTTCACCTCCTGGGGGAGGGGCCCTTCAGGAGAGGCCGGCCCTCCTGTCCCCTCACTGCCACCTCACACCACGCCGGCGGCTCTTCTGCCTCCTGTGTCTCCTTCTTTCGCTCGGTGTCAGCCCCTCCGCACCCCTGCGCTTCGTAGATTCCGGACTCGGAGACCCTCCCCTGCCACAGGCCTTGTGTCTCCGCCGCCCGCCTTCCGCTTCTGCCTCCAGGCCCCCTCTGGCCTCTGTCCGGACCCCCGTGACCGGCCACTGGAAGCACACTTCCTGTGGCAACCAGAGAGCCCCTCCTCTCCTGGGCCTTGGGCATAACCTCCAGCTCTAGGTAAACGCCATCATCCTCAGTGTTTGGCTGGAAATGTCTTTCACTGAAAAGCCAACGCCGAATCCACGCACCAAACCTCCTCTCGGGGGGGCCCCCGGGGTCTTCGTTTCTGGGGGACGACAGTCACTCTCCGCAGCCGTCTCCTCCCTAGGGCTCCAGCGGGAAGGTTCAGCTTGGCCTGCGCTGGCTGGCCTGCCTCCTCCTGAGCTCCCTTGTTATTCAGCCTCTTGTCCTTCCTTCTGAGTTTGGAAAGTGACACGCCCTCCACCCTCTCACAGTGACACTGTCCATGTGTGTGCAGGAGAGCATTCCCTCCTCTCTTCCTCGGACGGCGAACTTCCCCGCATCTCCCGCACCCCCAAGGGTCTCCCCCGCCACCTGTCTTGCTCCCCCTGGCCCTCCTCCCTCCCTCCCACCACTACACCCCCATTCTGCCCACCCGCACCCCTCCCCCGAGTTCTGAAACTCTGGTTTTCTCCGGCACCACTTTTTCTACGCCCTCCGCAGCGAGGAGCCCTACAGCCAAGGACCCAGTTGATTTTGCCTGGCCCCAGATCCCCAGCAGGTGGCAGGTGACAGGTGACAAGGACCAGGGCTCGCTGCTCACAGCCTCCCCCAACTGCGAGCTTCCCCCAGCGCTGGGGCCCCGCGGGGGGCTGCCTGTGCTCCTGCAACGGCTTCCCGCCAAGCTTCTTGTGATAACGAGAGGGTTCGCCCAACATTTAGGGGTCAAGAAAGGGGCATCCGAGTTTGCTGCCCCTCCCCCTCTTCCCTCGCTCCCTTTCCTGGGCCAGCAAACAACTCTTCCCTCTCCCCGCATCCGTTTCTCCTCCACAGAGACTGCCGGGTGCCGTGCACAGCACAGACTTCCAGTAAGTAGCTGCTGAACGGGAGTGCACAGGAGTGTGTCTTTATTACGGGAAGTACCTTGTGGGGCTTCCTTTCCCCCTCACCGGAGGACACTTTTCCATTGCTTTTAGAGAGAGAGGAAGAGAGGAGGAAACATCAATGTGAGGGAGAAACATGGATCGGCGGCCTTATTAGTGCCCTGACCAGGGATCGAACCCACGACCCTCCGGTCTACAGGAAAACGCTCCAACCAACTGAGTCAGGGCTCGTGGGGCTTTCTTTTAAAATCAAATCAGGAGCGTCAAGAATGACGCTGGAATAGCATCAGAGAGGGTATGAGGAGTTCCCGACTGCTGAGCAAACGAATCCTACATCGTCAAGGCTGCTTCAGAAGAAAATCTCTCATAAAGGTTTTTTAAAAATGGCTGGTTTTTCAATTGAAGGTATAGTGCCCAAGTGAAAGATTACTGTTACGTTTTTACAGAAGACAGGGGATCGTGGTTTTGCTGTAAAAGAAAAAGCGTCCTTACCTTTTTAAAGATACAATGCGGAAACAGTTGCAGGTGGAAGGAAAATGTGGCAGACCCTTCTGCGTGGCGTGGGCCCAGCTCCCACTCGGAGATGCACAGGACCCACACGCACAGATAGCTTCTCTGTGGGTAGTTGGATTTGCAATATACTTAGGCTGTTCGAGGCTTGCTCTTTGGTGAAACCCCCTCGCCCTGCAAGTACTTTGCAGAGACCAGTGTAACCGGCTGCCTATTCATTTGTTAATGTCCTTCTTCTGTGATGTAATGAGGGGCATTGGCTCCCTTGTTGTAACCGGGATAGTGAGGAAGAACCATCTTGGAATGTGAGGAGAATTAGAATAAAGGCCTGTCATGGCGGAGGCCGCAGCTTTTGCTCCCCTTGAGAGAAAAGCCACGCTGTCGTCCTATTTCCTCCACCAGACTCGGTGGTCCATGTGTATGTTTTAATTCATCCATAATGACGCGGACACTGCTGGCCGGTGTCTGCTTCAGGAAAATGTGCAGAGACCGCTACGGTGAAGGCGGTGGGCCTCACGGAAGCTTTGACTCTGAAAATGTATCGAACTCCTGCCGGCCTCCAGGTAGGGAATCCAAGATATACGGGAACGAGGTAAGTCCTGGTTTTCATGGTGATAAAGGACTTTGATTGTCCGGTATGATTTTAAAATTGCCCCAATAAATTTCTGCCCCGAAACTAAAGGTGGGCCAGGGCACTAACCCGCCCCATGCGGCAGCCAGGGGCGTGGCACGAGACAAGCCTGTACCCAGTGGCTGTGGGGTTTGTAAGAACCCTCGCTGGCCAAGCTGCAGCCTTGGCAGGAGGTCATACTTTTATACAAAAAACCCCACAACATTTAAAAAGATCATGGTGTAAATTAGCATGATACTCCATTTACAGGCCAGCAAAGTGACCCGACTTCAAAGTCCTTAAAAGGTCATCTGAAATCCATTATTGAGGAATTTACACATCATCAATAACAGGAAGCCATCTAGAATAACCACATGATGTTCACCATATTTTTTTTTTTTTTTAGAAAACAAAAGTTAAAAAAAAATACAAAAAATCCCTGGACGTGTTTTCCCACGTGCACCCGAAGGGGCCTCCGTCGCCCGACTGGACGTTGCCTGCAGACAGCTGGCCTTCACTGCGTGTTAGCGAACTGCACGAGCGAGCATGAACTGCGTTCGCGTAATCCGTGTTTTCACTGTGTTACGCATGCCCCCCACACACATGTTGCTGCAGAAGCAAAGGCGTGCGCACCTGGTGCCTGGGCAGCAGGGAAAGAATTGCTGGAGGAGACACCGAACAGTCAAGGGCAGCGCCGCCCTTCCGAACGGACGGTCGTCCTTCCAGCAGCATCGAAGCGACAGACTGCGGAGGGAAGGGCTGGCTGTTTTGTGACTGAGGACGTGGGGTTCCAGGGCCCCCTTGGTTTGCGGGGTCTTGTGCAGGCCGTGTCCCTTCCCCAGGCCGCAGCCCCCTCATCTGCAAAGCCCAGCACCCGGAGCCGGCTGGCCTTGCGGGCCTTCCCCGCGTCGGAACCCCTAAGGCTGCAGGGCCCTGGAAACACAGTCCCTGCGTGCGAGAAGACACGTTGCTGACTCGGGGCTGTGAGTGGGAACGACGCCCGCGGCCCGGAGCAGGCTGAGGGCCCCACAAAGCTGCGCTCTGCAGAGGCCGGCGTGAGGGGCCACGAGGCCGTTCCGAGGAAAGACTACACGAAATCAGGCCCATCGCTCTGGAGAATCTCGGAACAAAGCTCTCATTCTCGTTCGCCTTCAGTTAGTGGGGTAAACTGCTTTTTCCTGGAAGAGGACAGGCCAGCACCCACGGTCTGGATCTTTCCGCGTCCCTCTTAATTAACTGGGAAAGAAAGCCCAGCATTGTGCGCGCAGGTCAAGCTCGCTGGAAGGAAGCTTTGCTTGGCTTCTTGTCATCCCAGCCCCAGGAGGCGTGGGCGCCCGGCCGGGCTGCGATCAGCCACCTTGTCCCCTCTCAGAAAGAAGTTCGATGAGGGTGGAGGGGGAACGCCCTCGGCAGGGACAATGGCTGTCCTCACAAGGTCAAGCATAACGTGTGAAGAGAAACACCCCGAGCTTATTCTCGGCGATGGCCGGCGCCAGACTCGGGTTAGGCAAGAACCAAAATACGCCGCTGCAGGCTTTTTGGTCATTTCTAGCTCTGTCTTTTCTTCAGCAAGCCAGGCGACAAATGCTTTCTCCAAAATGAGTGCAGGACGGTCCGTAAACACACTGACAACTTTTAAATTGCTGAAGTAGGTTTCAGTTTCCCTTCGTGTCGCCCGACCGAAGCCCGAGGGTTTGTTCCGTGGCCGAACGCGGCGGCCAGCGTTTGCTGGAACAGCGCGGGCTGGAGGATCGGGCGGGTGTGCAGCGCGCTCCGCGACCCGCAGAGGGCGCTGTTGTTCTCGGGTGTTAGGTACCAACGCACTCTTTTTTCCAGATTTGAAAGGTTAATGAGATGCTAATGTCGCATTAAAATTTTGTTTTTCTAATGAAGCCCTTTAAGCAATAAACACATAACGCAAGTCCAAATGTAGTTTTGCACAGGGAAAATCGCACTCACGGAAGGGTCAAGAATCACGAAAAAAGCATTGGGGCCAGAAGAAAAATGCCACGTATACACGGGTGTTCTGCGGGGATGGCCGCTTCGCTCCACACGCCCCCATCCTGTCCTCCACCATGTCAGTGGCAACTGAGTACGTGACTTCGTGATTCATTGTTTTCAGTTCTACGGCAAACTAACTGAATAGATTATAAGTTCTCAAAGACCCACCGTTCTTAAGAAATCAAAGAACAAAAGCCACACTCTAAGGAAGCTTTAGCGGTACCGGGGCGGGGGTGTCGGTCGGGGCAGAGGGCGCATCCCCAGGACAGACCCGCCTGGCCCTCCCTGCGCTGGCCCCGGGAGCCCTGCAGGCCCACCCTGCGTCCTTGTCCTCCTAGTGGCCCTGGGCCCAGAGTGTCCCGGCAACCCGATCTCCTCCGATAGCGCAAGGCCAGCTGCAGAAACGTCTGAAAGAACATTCCGATGCCAAGCTGATTCCAATCAATCTCGTGTGACTCCGGTGACCAGGAGCCACATTTTCCAAGTTCGGAATGTTCCCCAAGCTTGACCTTGGAGCTCAGGCAGGAGAACGTGACCTTGAAGACTGCCGTTCTGCCCCAGACGGCAATGAAGAAAGGTCACAGGACCAGGAGGGATGGCGAGGACCTCGCTTCAGTGCTTCGTGAGTGAATACACCTTTGCCAGGCCCGGTCACCGAGGGTCTAGGGAAACAGTCTCATACATTGCTGGAACGATGTAATTTTAGGGAGGTAACAAGACCTATAAAACCTTATTTATCAGGAGGAAATATCTGAGGGCATAAAAATACTTGCTATAAATCACGGCACGATTGCTTATGAGAATTTTAAAAAGCTGTAAATAGCTAACAACAGAGTGTTGACAAACTAAATTAAAATAGATCCATACTGAAAATATAAAGTCTATAAAAATTGTTAAACAATACTATTAGCATGAGACACAGGACCTCGATAAGGGAGAAAGTTACAAGACAATACGCAAACTATGATTCCAGTCTCTTAAAAAATATACACGGATGCAATGAGAAGTTTGAAATCATAAAATGGGTTTTATGTAAGTAGAGATTTTTAAAACTTAACTATCTGCATTTTCTTGTTTCTTTTTTCTAATAATGAGCACACGTTTTTGCAATTAAAAACCAAAGGTTTCTTATTAAAAATGAGTCATCCAATTTAAGGCCTTCATTAACTTTACTGTAGAGAGTTTCCTTTGTTCTACAAACACAATATTAGTCCCCAATTATTACTTAATAAAGTTTTTAAAATGATATTAATGGCTCTAAAAAGAAGCAGAGAAACCAGGTTTCACTGTGAAAACCCATGCAATTGACAGCGACAAAATCACCCATTTCCTGCGCGTTTGGTCTTCACGCGAGGCCTCCCTCCACCACCGCACGGGAGGGAACCCGAGCGCCCCGCCGTCCGCAAAGCAAAATCACCTTCCGAACCGGTTCTCGTCACTGGCCCCACGGTCCCAACCTCACCCCACGGTCTCTGGGCTCCCACGCACTACTTCACCACAGAGCACATTCAACAAGTGGTTTTTTAAAACTGAAAAGACAGAAGTGTTCTCAAAAGTCGAGTCTACAGAAGCAGGACTTTAACGCTCGCTCCTGAGTCTCCCGAGACGAGGCCCGGATCTCAGCAGCAGCACGCTGAGCGAGTAGGTGTCGGGTTAACGAAGGGATGAGCGTGGGGAGGAGGGCAGACAGGAGGTGAAGAGGAGGAACATCCAGAAGAAAGCCTGTACATTTCACGTTTTCTTAAAGAGAACGCAGATCGCTGTCCGAAAGCAACGCGGTTGTTTGCAAGTTTTAACGCAGGGATGACAGCGGCCACTTGCTGCTTGGTTTACTTTTTAGTAGAGGCTAGTTTACCTCTTGTAACGTAAGAGCCGCAGCAACCCTGTTACGGATTAATGTCCCTGCCGATGAAGTTTTAAAGCGTGGCGTGGAAAAGCGGAAAACCAGCGTACAACTAATAAAAAGAGACCCGAAAGCCCAACGGAACTTAAGTGAAATACCAACGAACGTGATTCAGTGGAAAAACGGAATATACGTTTCAAAAGCTCCGTTTTATTCAGAGAGTCTCAACCAGATGACTTTCATCTGTGCCCTCAAACCTTCAAGCAAGAAGTGCGGGCGCTGGCCGATTTTCGTAGATTCTAGCGTGAAAGTGCTGGCCAGGACGGGGCGCGCGGAGGGGTGACCGACTACTTGGAGACGCTCGGACAGGGGAGAGCTGGTCTGAGCAGCAAACACACGTGGGCGAGCAAACGGAACGGCAGTCGCCGAAGGCAGCCTCGAACATCCCCCTCCTCCTTCCCAGGCAGGGAGCCGATGAGGGTCCCAGACGTGAAAAATTCAGGACACAATCTTGCACCCTCCCAAACACATGCCAAACTGTTATTAACTTCTTTTTAAAGATCAAAGGCACACCAGTCCTAAAACTCTGCAAAGATGGCCAAGCAGTTTATAAGGGTGTCCGCCACCACTCGGTAGGCACCCTTTGAAAGCCAAATCAAAGGAGGTGGGAAAAGACTCTACTCCAGGCCACAGCTGTACCTGCTGCCGGCTGAGTTTCCGCCAACAGCGGGAGGGCGGGCGGAGAGGGTGTGTGGGTGACCCCGGGGGCTTTGGAGAAACCACTGGTAAGGAAAAGGGGAAGCCGCCCTGGGGTGGGCGGGCGCGTTTTCCAGGGAGCCCAGGAAAGGTGTGAGGGGTGGGGGGAGGCAAGGGAGATGGGCACCCGGTTTAGGGAAATTCTACAGGAGCCTCTGGTTTAAACTGGGAAGTGGGAAAACCGCAAAAGCCGGATCTACGTGTGGAAGCCATCAAACAAAGCGGGAAACCTGACACCCTTACTCCCACTTACAGCTTCTCGGCTGAAAAAGACCCCTGCTTGGAGAGCCCCCCGGGAGAGGGCGCATGAAAAGCCCACCGCCCTCAAAGTAGAGGTGTTGGAGGAGAAAAAATTACTTTGCTTTGCTGTCAGAGAAACTGACTTGCAACCTCTTGGCCGAAGAACCTTCCACCTGGAGTGGCCTGGGCCAGGAGCCAGTGTGGAAGACAGGTGACCGGGGTCTGGTGCCCAAAGCCGGCTGGCCCCAGGCAAGGAATTTATGGCCTCTCAGCTGAAGTTTGCAAGTGGGTAACATGGAGCATCGATAAAACGACAAGAATCAGACGAGGCTGCGTGTATTTGGAAGGCTACGTCTCAGGGCCTTTGCAGTTTAAATATTTGCACACCCGGGCATGTCTGAATTGCTTAGATTTCCCATGCTTAGATGCAGAGCACGGTTCTTTCCGACTTTGACAGTGAGTTTCCTGTCACTAGAGCAAAGTTAGCACAAGCAAATCAGCTCTCCCCAAGTAGGGACAGGAAGCATGCCGAGAGGAGAACGACCCCGACGTCCCGCAAGGCTCCTCGGTCACCTGTGTGTCCTACGTCAGCCTGGAGAAGGCACGGGCTGCCTGCTCACCGCCCCAGGGGCACCCTGAGGATGAAGAAACTCCAAATCACTGTAAGTCACAGACCCCCGGGGACAGGCTCGAACGCCTGAAATCGCGCCTGCCCCATTCAGGAACACCACATCCCTTCTCAGCAATAAAGCTTAGTGGAGATTTTTATTACTCCAGGGGCGGAAGCATCAGCCAGCCAACATACACTTGAACTGGCAAGACCTTCCTCCAAGTCTTCTGCGTTCACACAAAATCCTAACCGCATCCCTCTAGTGACTCCTTGGAACACCGTGGGGGTGTGAACTGGAAGGAGCTAGAGAGTCTCAAGGAAGAGCTGCAGACAAAGGCAGAGGGGCCGCCCACGGGGGCCCCGAATACATGTGTTCTCTATGGCACGGGGGCACACACAAGGCCTGCAGACCGAACCCGGCCTGCACCTTGTTTTATCCGGCCCGGCACCTTGTTTTCACCCGGCAGCAGCGCCGAGCTCCTTGCCCCAAGTTAGGGAGCATTTACATGTACACAATCCTAAAGTTTCATCCGGTCCTTCAAAGGCAGCCGCGAGGCTGATGTAGCCCCTGGTAAAGATGAGCTTGATGCTCCTGATCTATAGGGATACTGGAAGGGCATCAAATATATCTTATTCTCTGAAATAATATTTCCTTTAGAGTACTTCCCAAGTCCACACCATCCATGGGCAAAGAAACTCTTAGGGAAAAAGAAAAAACAAACATTGAAACGAAACTACCAACCATAACTACAGTCAAAGAACTAATGAGACAGATTTGTTGCAAGTAGTGTGTGAATCCAGTCACCTTGGCACATGGGAAACTTTAACGAACTAGTTAACTGGGTCATATTCGCTGTGTCTCTTATTTGTCTTTGACATCCAGCAAGTTAGGAATGATTATTTTGAATGCCATTTACAAATCCTGAAACATTCAGACTATAAAGGCAATCCCTTATGACTAATTAATAAAATCATCATGTTATGAAAATCACCAAGTATATTTAGGTTTCTGCTTATGAACTAAAAATATTTCCAATTATTCCTATTTGCAATTCTGATCATCTACAATCACCCAACTGCTAACAGGGTGCTATTTTTAACGCCTACCGTCTCCCCGACGTGTAACACAGAGCTGAAGTTCACATAAGCAAAATGCATGTCGGAAAGAACGAACAGGTTTCGAAAGACTTCGCAAGTCAAGTAAAGGTAACTTTGCATTCTTCTTCAGGGTCGACATTCCAGAGAGCGAGTACTTTGCTGCATTCGCAACTTTAAATTGGGGCTGATAAGCCGCTTACCTGGCTGTCTCACACCTGAAATGCCTGCCACCTGGAGTTGTAGGCTAATAACGTACGAAAGACTAATGAACCTAATATGGACAAAAGGCCAACCCTGACCACTGTTCTCAGCAAATGTATCCATGGACAGAGTTAGCAAAGCCTGTGCGATCTCTAGGAACTGGTGGGGGAAAATACAGCTGGTAAAGCATGCATTAACTGATCATACTTCTCAATCTTTTTACTACCCTGTCAAAAACGAAAATAGCCTTCCAGTAAGAACAGGTATTATTGAGAAAAAAATAATCAAATTATTCACGATAATAGCACGTTTAGATTACTTACATATTTTTAAAAGATTTTATTTACTGATTTCTAGAAAGAGGAGAAGGGAGGGAGAAAGAGAAGGAAAGAAACATCAATGTGTAGTTGCCTCTCATGCGCCCCCTACTGGGGACCTGGCCTGCAACCCAGGCATGTGCCCTGACTGGGAATCAAACCAGTGATCCTTTGATTCACAGGCCGGCACTCAGCCCACTAAGCCGCACCAGCCAGCGAGATTACTTATATTTTTAAAACAAATCACATGTTTAAATTTAAACTGCAGACTCATCAGAAAGGTTCTTCTAAGCAAAACTCACATGTTTTCACCCTTGTCCCCGTCCAGTCCCCAGAGAAGAATGTCCCACACACGGTGCCTTCTCACCCCTCAGCTTGCACACCGCGGCCCCTCAGCATGGTCTCCTATCCAGTCGTTCCCTCTCCATTCCCAGTCATGCACACTCATTCACACTCATCCTCTCTCTCCCCCTCTCCCCCATCCACCCACCCACAGACACACACACACAGTGTTTATTTGGTTGTGTCTGCTGATCCATGGGACATCGATCCCAGCCCTAGGATCATATTTCTCAATCTCAACCCTAGGGTTCACCAACACACTCCCAGCCCTGGACAGACAACAGAGACGGAACACTTTAATGAAGATTAATTATACCGACATCCTCCAGAGCCCTGAAGGACCTCTCAGCCGAGGTGCCTCTGAAGCCCGTGTTCTCTGGAGGTCGCTGGTTCAGCGGGAGGGTTGATGACTCCCACGCACGACCCCTTCCTTACTGACAAGTCTCTGTGCGGAAGGGAGGAAGGAGGAAGCGTCCAAAGTTGTTTTAAGGGGAAGCCTTAGTAAACTAGCACTTTGCTAAATCCAACCCTCAGATCAGGCGGCTTTTTAATTTTTCGCCCCAGGGCGAATTTCAGTGCCCAGCACAGAGCTGTGGAAACAGAAGGATTTCACAGGTATTGTGTTAAATTACCCGCAGGACCCTAAGTTATGGGACGGGGTGAACTCTGAGTGTGCGTCCCACCCAGAGCACCTACACTTTGATGACGTCAACAGGGCTACAGAGACTGTCACAGGCCCGTCTGGATTCTGCCGACCTCGCCGCAGCCCTCCCTCCACCCCCCACCGCGCATCTCCCCCGAAGGTGGCGAGGACCTCATTTCGGGGGGCTTTTGGAGTCGACGGCCTTCCGCATCTCTCCCCCAAACTAACCCAGGCCTCCCCTGGAGTGTGCACACCAGAGACGGGAAGCGTCGCCGGGTCATCAGGCTGCCCCTCACGACCGCGGAAATGCTGTCGCGCTCCTGAGAGTCTAAGTGTGAATGGGTTTGGAAGCCACCGGTTCCCAAGTTCGGTTTGGCAGTTAGACTGCTGTTGGTAGCCCCTCCCGTACGGCCTTGACTGGGCGCATCTCCTTTCGCGAAGGATTCCAACGCCCATCTTCATGTGGCTGCGCTGCAGGACACCCCGCTGCCCGTTGGCGGGTTTTTAAATTTACCTGGTGGTCGAGACGGTATCTTCTTACCTAATTGGTGTGCAAATTTATTTTAATCTTGCTTTTTCAAAGTACTCCATCAAACCGAGCTGCATTTTTTCCATGATTAATGTCAAAAACGCACTCTGAATTCATTTCATTCTGCGATTTGTCTCCACATTTTTCATGTTAATGAAGCTGCTCCTTTACCTTCACCCGTTGTGTGCTTTTAGTCATCAGAGGAACTGATAAAAGGCTTTATGGCATTTTTCTTGCCCTATTCCCATCTGTTTCTCCCCCGGTCAACTAAAATTATCTAGTCTGAGGAATAGAAAGGGGGAAGAATGAAGAAAAAGTGGGCCGAGTCTCGGTGACCTGTGGGGCGCAGCAAGCACACCAACACGCATTTAGTAGGACTCCAAGAAGGAGAGAAGGTGGGAGGGCAGGAAGAATATTTGGAGAAATAATGACCGAAAACTTCCCAAAGCTGATTTTACAAAAACTTGATCTGTACACCCAAGAGGCTCACTAAACCACAGCTAGGACAAGATCAACGTAACATCCAGGGACATCAGAGGTCAAAATGTCAAAACTCAAACGCAGAGGCTCTTGAAAGCAACAGGAGAATGGGGGGAAAAGCAAAAGATTGACCAGTCCCTCCCCAGCGGATCCGCACTGAACCCAAGATTCTGACACGTGAGCTTTCAACACGGCGGACACACCCTAAGGATGACCTGCTTCCTTCGCAACACGTAAACGTTTGTTTAAAATACGTTTTCGGGTGAGTTTGGATGTTAGATTCCGACAGTTCTGCAAGTCACGCAAGGCTCTTTTAATGGCTGCTTCGGGGCCCTGGGAGACGCTCCGATTCACTTTTTATAACAAGATCCCATCATTTTTGGTAAACGTTTCTGTGCTGCTTTGGGAGCATCATTTGCTGAGAGTGAGCTGGTTTCCTTGGAAACAAAACTGCTCAAAACTCACCACGGGCAGTGACATCTCCAGTCAACGCCTCTTTAAGGCATTTTTATAGTGAACTAAGAGAGTTGACTGGATTGTTAGAAACAATATATTAGCTTATAATATATTACCCGTAATGTTAGAGGAAACTGTGCTAGCTTGCTTCATTGACCCCAAGGAAGGCAAATCTATACAGAAACCCACCTATTCCTGGAATATAAAAAACCAAATCTAATTCTTTAAGAATGTCAGGTATTAATTATTCTTTTATTGGTTTTTCTCATTTTAAATGCTAGCTAACACAACAGGGCTAATGGCTAAGGGTCTCATCATCTTCACACGGTCAGATTTCGCTGCAGCCCTGGACGTGCATTGCTGAGACATGACACAGGCCACGTGACAGAATAAATGTCACAGCTTCAACAGGTGCCCGTGGGGATGGACGGGTCAGCCGCCAACCCTCCCAGACAGTCTCTGCAGCTCTGGGGTCCACCCGGAGCAGGGAGCATCCAAAGGACCACGAGGTTCTGTGTGTGACACGCACGTTTCTGTGCCCAATACATTGGCTGGGACAACAACCACCTCTTCTCTATTGGTGGTTGTGGCGATATGTATTCACACTTTATTTATAAGTTACTGACAGCGGTGGTTTGCAAAGCTTGCTTTTCAGTTGTCCTAAATCGTGCCAAGATATCATTTGAAATTTCTCGTGGACTCACCTGATGACAGCGGAAAAGGCAGCCGAGTGGCTCTCTGTAATGAGTTCGCACTCGACGCACCCAAAGTCACACTGCATGGCGGAATTGTTTAACGTCTGGTTAAGTTTAAAACGGATACTTTGCTATGATTCTCCAAGAAAGGGCCCTACCGGAGTCCCCAGGTCCGTGTTCTGAAATGCTAATCTGACCACGCCCCTCACGGGCTTCAGGGCTCCGTGGCTTCCCGTGGCTCTGTCACAGGGACCTGCTGTCGCACCTGGGTGGCTTCTCCAGCTACCTGTGCGGCCCCACACCCCTGCTCCCCGCCGTTCGCCCTGCAGCCTCCAGCCTGCGCCCATGCTGTCCTGGGCCTGGGAAACGCTCACCTTCTCTTCCCCCAGCTCAGGAACGCTTTCTTCATCACACGGGTCCCAGGACAGGGATGCACTTGTCCGTGTGCTGTTTAATGACCATCTGTGGTCCCCAAACAATCGCCGGGACCATGGCTGCGGAGTCCGGGGTGGAACCAGAGGAGAACCAATCAAATGAGGAAAGAAAGACGATTTCTTCTGGGCTTGCTCGAGAAAGAGAGTCACCCACCGTCACCGGTGCGTCGGCAGGAACTCAAAGGCAGACCAAGGGGTGGAAGCACTTCTGGGGGCTCAAAAGGGGAGCTCTTCTCCGATTAAAGAGATTAAAGAAATGGCGGCTTTGGAGGTGAATGCGAACCTCCCCCAAAATGCAAACAAACCCGGACACAGGCTCCCTGCGGGTTGAGCTCTCTTGATGCAGTTCGTTTGAAAGAAACAGGAAGAAGAAATGAAGCAGACGACCTTTGGCGATGTAACAACCGAAACGTTGGAAGGTGAACTTGCGTTCGGAGGAACGGAGGGCTCGGGGGAACGCGGTCTCTTGATCCGGAGGCGATGCTGACTCGGGAAGGACCGGTGGTGGCTGCACACCCCGCTTCAGCGGCCTTATCAGCGGCCTTGCTAAGGCTGTGAACGGGGAAGCCGTGCGCCCCTGTGACCCCGTGAGAGCGTTTCTGCCTCCGCATTTACAAACCCAGGCCACGGCCTTAGCTCAGGGGAGGGCTGGCTGTGTGACCTTGGGCAAGTGACCTTGGGCAAGTTGCTTAACCTTCCCGCAGCACACCTGTAAAACCAGCCTGACCGTGTCTTTGCCGCCCAGGATACCTGGGGATGTCGGGAAAGTTAACGTCCCTGTGAGCAGGGGGCACTGCCTGGCCTGGGGGAGGAACCCGGGCAGTCTCCCCAATCCGAACACGAAACACAGCTCCCACCGAGCCCATAAATGCCTGGAAAGGTTCTTCGAAATGCGCATGTTATTTAGCAAGTCTTGTTTTTCTGTTGGTTCCCACATGCAAGGAAGACAAACTTGTCACCAGAATACGGGACCCCGCCCAAGCGGGGGGTGGGGGCTGCCAGCGCTCTCTCTCCATCTCGCCCCCCGACACGTCCCCTTCGCCACGGGTGTGAGGATCGGGACCCTCCGTGTGTGAAGGGTAACACAAAGCGCCCGTTTGGTGGAGTCTAACACTTAACATGCAGAGGACACTTCATTGTCCCTGTGGTCATGCTGAGAAAAAACTGAAGGATTGGAACATCACAGGTCACAGAGTAACTCAACCGACGTTGCCCGGTTCGGGGCAAGGCCCTGGGACAGGCAACGGGAAAGGCCAGGCAGGCCCGGGGCAGACTGACCTCAGGGCGGAGCGCCGCCGGACCGGGGATGACGACCGAGCCCGAACCCGCCGCGGAGCACGCGTCCTGGGGCCCCGGCCCCGCACCCTCCACGTGCACCCCGGCCACCGCCTGCGCCCGCTCACTGCAGACCGCTGCGCCCTTGCGGGCGCTCTTACTCCCTGAGCGCCTTGAAGAAAAAATGTTGCCCTGTGCTCCGCATCGATCCAAAGCCGCAGGGCTTCTCTGTAGTCCACGGATGCGTGCGAAACGCCGAGTCCACGCAAAAGTCGCCGCTCCCGCCACGATTGCGCAGGCGCTGCCTGTGGGTTTGGGCCCTCAGATGGGCTCTTCTCCCCGAATCTCCCAGCAGTGGTGGGTCATCACCCCCGGAAGCTGGGAAAATCGCCAGAATCAAGTTAGCAGATAATGCGTGTGAGCGAACTAAAAAAAAATTAGAAATATAAGGGTAATTTTCTTGCGAAGCTGCAGCGCTGACCCAGGGGAAGGAGGGGCTTTGGGAAGACGTCGCTTTCCCCAGTGCGGCTGTAAGAAGCCAGCCCTCGGCAGTGGCGATGCTCTCAAAAGCATCAGGGCTGGGCGACATGCAAATTACATGTATGCAGAATATGTAGAGTGTGTGTGTGCATGTGTAGGTTATCACACTTATTTTCTAAGGGACAGTACTACGATTTTATTGCTACCAGGCCCTAAATTACTTCCGGGTAAGAAATTTGGTAACGCAAGGAGGCTCCTTGTGCTTGTTAAGACAATGAAGGCAATACCGGCGTGTTCGAGGTAAAGGTGAAACTCGTCACCTGGCCTCATGGATGGAGACATACTGGCGATGGTGGACGCCGGGTGCTGTTTACCCGAGAGAGAGGCACGGCGCGGCCTGGTCTCCCGGTTTCTCCTGTCGGTGCTGCTGCATTTGTGGCTGTGACCCGCCCGGTTTGAGGGTGTGAGGTACAGCTTCGCACCCGGTTTTCTGCACGGCCTGGTCTGGCTGCTCTTCCCTGGGTCAGAGCAGTCCCCGCCCACCCTGCAGGGCCCGCCTGTTGGATGTGAGGGGACCAGCCCGGGGAGCGGGCTGGCCGAGCAGCCCCAGAGGGTGGGCGGAGAGGGAGGGAACAGAAGCTGGGGGCAGGGCAGCGGGCGGCGCCCCTGACACAGCTCATCGGTCTTCCTCCCGCTGCCCTCGCGGTGCCAGCCCCACTGCGGGGCGTCAGCTGCAAATGAGGCAGCTCGTTTCTGGAAACCAGCTTTTCTGTGAGGTCCCCACAGCCAGCACGGCTTCCAGGATGAGGGCGGATGAGTCCGAGGCTCTGTACCCGCTTTTCTCTTCCAAACGCTCCAGTGCGCGGGTGCTTTGGAAGGACATGGGCCGGACGGAGGCCAGCCTGCCTTGGCACGCACTCGGGGAGGGACAGAGCCCTTTCCCGGTGATCCCCGGAGGCACGCCAGGATGGGAAAGTGGGGTGGGGACCCTCAGTTCCCCCGCCCCTGCACCCTGCCTCTTCTCCACTTTCTTACTTCCTGTAACTGCAAAAGCCAGGTGTAAACCGGGGAGATTGAAAGTTCCTTGGGTGAGAGAATTCTTTTCAAGCCGCTAGGAAGACCTCCTGGCAACGCAAACAAAGGCCGCAACAAAAAGGAAGCAGCACGTTTGCCCCGGGGCCCCCGCTGGGGCCCAGGAACAGGGGAACGGGGGCGGCTGAGAGCAGGTGTGCCCGTCCACCCCGTGGCCCGGGCCTCCACACCGCTCCCTGACCCTGTTCTGGCGGCAGCAGCCCAGGGGCCCGCCAAACCGCTGCTTCCCGGCCCGTGCCCTGGCTTTCGTTCGATGCACGAGTCTCATTGAGACATTTGCACGCAGTTTGTATTCAAACCAGAGCAGCTTTTACGCGTCTGGAATAGTGTCTCCCTCAAGGTCCACATGAAGTCGGACAAGCTTTTTGCTCCCGCTTTCACGATGGCGGCCATCCGAGGAGGAGCCCTGGGGAGCACGGCCGGAGACCTCTCCAGCGCTCTGGTGTCAGCCTACTCGCTGCCTCTCGGCCTTCCCAAAAACTCAGTCTGCAAAGCTGCCGCAGTTCGTGCTCCACGTTCTTCACAGGCGACAGGAAGGTTTTCAAACAACCTAATAAGCGAGAGGCGACTGGTGTGGTGTAAAGAATTTCGGCTTTGGAATCAAACACTTTAAACTACTTATTGAGCCACTTATTACTGGTGTGACCGGGACTGAGTAATTGTTTTCAGGGGGGCGGGGGCGGGAGGAAGAATGATACCTACCCGGCCGCACAGGACCGCTAGGAAGTTTTAGAAAGACCACACACATCCCGTGGGTGCCCGGCAGAGCCCGTCAGAGCTGGCACCCAGTAAGGACTCATGATGTTTTAAATAAACCTTTATCAACTATAGACCCAGTAACGACTCATGCTGTTTTAAATAAACCTTTATCCACTCACTATAAAGCATTTTGAGCATTTCCTGAAAAGCATATAAGCTGAACAAGGAAATGAGCAAGTGACGATCCTTTGAACCAGCTCGTGTGAGGCATCGAAGAAAAGGCAGAGAGCCAGGGGTGGCCGCCAGGGAAGGAGAGAGTTCGCTCGGACCCCTCACTCGTCTGTACCCTCCCCACCACTGTGTTTATTGTCATATCCACCGAGTCACCAACGCAGGGCTGTCTGGCTTGGCAAGACGGAAAATTTAACTTTATTACCCACACTCTCACCACACACGAGACACCAGTTTATTTTTAGTAACTCTGCCCCACCTCTCCCAGCAACCGTCACTGATGCGGCTGGGAAGTGGGACAGGAGGCTCCCGGGAAGGTGAAGCTGGAATCCACTTGATTCTCTGACAGTCGCTGTGTGTGCTTTCAACCTTCTGTGGCAAAAGGAAATCAGGTTGCTAGGTATGCCGCTGACTATCTTTGTGCATCCTTTTAATTCCCAGAAAAGTGGTGTTCAGCTGGAGTCAGTGTGGATTGGGGGCAGTTCCAGCGACGTTCCGAATCAGAGGTAGAGAGAGAGCACGGATTCTCCTGCGCCACGGTACGACACTTTGAAAGATAATAACATTGTCCAAGCAAACCATATTTCCATGGGCGTGGTGTGTTATTTCTCACAATTCTTAAATGACAACTCTCACAATATCTTGATTTTCTACATAACACTACACTTTCATCTGCAGATTTTCATAACAGTGACTCCTTGTGTTTCCATGTGCTTTAGGCCCAAAAAGGGCGTGTGGAGGGGGTGTGTATGTGTGTGTCTAGAATATTTCGAGTACTTGTAAAACTATCGGCTTTCATACATGTTAAGTGCTGCGCACTATAGAGATAACTGTCCTTTTAATTGTAAGTTGTAAGCACGGCATTGTGGTTGTAAGTCCATTGGGTGTGCGTGCGGCTGCAGGGAAGGCTCCGCTGTAGGGAGGCAAGAAGTGCATCTCTCCTCTTGAAGACCTTCCCATGCTGCGGAGACTTAACACTCCCGGGAGAACCGCAGATCTCAAATTGACACCAAACCGTGTTTCATGCAGACATTAAAGAGTTTCCAGATCGAGCAGCCCGCAGCCTTGGGAGGCAGAGAAAGTGTGGTTACTTGGAGACAGAAAGTCTTAACGGTAGTCGATGGTCCTGTTCACTTGACATAAGCCCAACACCGTAGTGACTGAGAGAAGGAAGGCAGGCAGGGGGCCATCAACGACATCTTTTGCAGTTGTTCTCATCTTGCAACGTGGGAAGCCAGACAGCCTCTGGGCCTTCACCTGAAGTCACCTTGCTCAGCTGGGCCCTGAGGGACAGGAGAGGCCCAGAGAGGCACAGGCCGGCCCTGGGGGTCGGGGAGGGAGGCAGGGAGCAAGGGCCAAGGGGGCGAGCAGTGCACCAATGGGTGGGCCCCCCACACACACCATGGACCGCGGAGGGTTGAGCCTTCCAAAATGCTTGCCGAGCGGTTGAAGCCACGAGGGCCCCACTGGCGTGAGCCGGGGAACCCCAGCGTCGGAACACACTGGGCAGAGCTCGGCAGCCTCCCTCTGGCTGGGGAAGGGAGGCAGGAAATGGAGTTCCGGGGGCCTCGGGGCAGAGCTCGCTCTCCGGGACGTTGGACCCCAGAAGCACCGCCAAGACGTGGCACACGCATCTTCCCTCCCTCCCTCCCTTCCTTCCTTTTCTATTTTCTTTCCTTCCTTCCTTCTTTCCTTCCTCCCTCCCTTTCTTTTTCCAAATCCTTCCCCGCGGATATGTTTATTGATTTGAGAGAGAAGGAGAGAGAGAGAGAAACACCAATCCATTGCCTCCCAAAGGAGCCCTGACGGGGGTGGAACCCACAACCTTCAGGGTCCGGACAACGCCCCAGCCAGCTGAGCCCCCCGGCCAGGGTCCTTTCTCCCTTTAATAAGCACAGTCCTCTCAGAGGTGTTTGCACGGGGCCTTCCTCGGCAGCTGACGGAAACGGACCTTCCGGTAGGAGCTCCTCCTGGGTGGCACCACTCAGCAGGTGCGGCGCGTTCCCCATCAACAATGACGGCGGAAACTGCCGACACCCACCGAAGCCTTACGATGTGCTCGGAGGGGCGGTCCCAGCCACCTCGCCGATACCGAACACAGCCGCGCACCAGACACTCTGCCTCCTCGGCATCCCCCACCGAGCTGCGGGCGGCGCAGGGGGCGGGCCCGAGTCCGCAGAGCTCGGAAGGGGCAGGTCCGTGGCTTCAATGAAGCTTTTCCGATTCTGAAGCCAAGCACCTCGGCCCCCTGTTTCAGAAGGAGTCCGCTGTGGGCAGAACTGACGTCAGCATCCTGCATCGCCATGTTGCACGAAGACAGAGGTCGCTCGGGTGACCTGGAGGTCAGCGGTCCAGCTGCCCACCCACAGAGAACCCTGTCAGATGTTCCCCCGGCCTCGGGTCTTCTGCTGTCCTAGAAAATGCAGTTTTCAACCTGAAAAGGGACTTCGTTTCAGAAGGTAGACATGCCTCACTTCAGGTAAGGAGAGGCTAGGGAGTCTGATCTGGCAACGCAGAGAATCTCAAAACCAGACAAGTCTTCAAAAGGCAAGGCCGGAAATAGCTCCCGGCCAGCCGTGCATTTCTGAGGCGTGAAACCGCAGCCACACCCAGATCTTCTGCACAAAGCCCGTGAGGAACGGGAGGACGGGATCTGGCAGCACTTGTCCCGCCAGGAGCGCTATTCCGGGCCGCGGGCCGCTCCGGCTGACACGGCTCCCTCTCCCAACGGCGGCAGCTGCCTCCGGTATAAAAAGCCAACGGTGGATGAGATTCACACGCTTCCAAATGTGCAAACGTCAGGGTTGTTGGGTTTTTTTTTCCCCCAGCACTGATGCCTTCTCAAGCTCAACAAGGCAAACGTTGTCTTTTAAAATTTTTTTTTTAATTTAGATTTAAGTCAGTTTTCCTGCTTGGCAGTGTTGTGTGGTCGAGGTTAGCATGTATACGTGCATGCACGCACACACACACACAAACATGGTGCCTTTCTTTCTTTTTTGTAAGATTTTATTTATTTTATTTTTAGAGAGAGGGGAAGGGAGGGAGAGAGAGGGAGAGAAACATCCATGTGTGGTTGCCTTTCATGCGCCCCCCACTGGGGACCTGGCCCGCAACCCAGGCCTGTGCCCTGACTGGGAATCGAACCAGCAACCCTTTGGTTCACAGGCTACCACTCAATCCACTGAGCCACACCAGCCACAGCTAAATACAGTCTTTCTAGCTTTAAAACAGGCAATAATGACAAAAAAAAAAAAAAAAAAAAAACCTACCTTTGACTCTCTTAAACAAAGACCTAAGTTTATCACAGAGCCCTATTACCCAGAGCCATACACGTACCACCACAGCAGGTGAATCATTTACTGCGGAACAGCGCCGCACTCCGGGTCTAACGAAGCGTGTATTACTGGCCCTACATTTAAAACTGAGACGGCTGTCCTAAGGGCACACATTTATACAACACAGTAACTTTTCCTTGAGTCCCTCTTATCAACTCGGTACGTAAGTTAATTTCACAACATTCAAGATTCTAGTCCCTGGGTTTGGCAAAATGACACTATTTAAATTACTTCATCTATTGTCGCAACTGTGTTCTGGGCAAAGTGACCGTGTAGAAGGCATTTCCCCCTTTTGCCACCTGTGGCATTTTCTGGATGGGCTTCCCCAACGTTCTTTAACAGCCTTTTCTTGTTATAAACGAGAGGAGTCTCGCACGTACACCGAACATCCAATGCTTCTCAGGTTGACTTTTGGCTGTGAAGGTCCAGTCACCTACCTTTAGAAAAAAAATAATAAACTTCATTTTCAAACAGTTTTACTGACCCAGGAAGTAACGGAGAGACAGAACCCAGCTCCCGTATGCCCCATGGCCAGTTCCTTATCACCAATACCTCCCATTAGTGTGACCTTGGCATTGGCATTGTCTTGCATGAGTACAGCAATGAATGAGGCAACCTTTTCAACTCAAGTCCACGTGCTTTACTCAGATTTCCTCAGTTTCTTCCTTGTGTACTTCTTCTCTTCCCAGGCCCCCTCCACATGAGGCATCAGGTGAGGTTGCCTCCTGAGGGTTCTCTCGGCCGTGGCAGTTCCTTGGACTTCCCTTGTGTTGGTGACCTTGACGGTTTTGAGGAGCACTGGCCAGATGTTTGTAGACTGTCCCTCCACTGGGGTTGGCCTGATGTTTTTCCCACGGTTAGGCTGGGACTGTGGGCTTGGGGGGCAGGGGGCGGGGAGAGCACCCAGGTCCTGGGCGGTTCTCATCACATCCGTCCGACGCAGCACCTGGCGAGGTGGTGCCGGCCGGACTTCCTAACCACCAAGCGCACCCTTCAGCCCCTCTCCACGCTGTGCTCTGTGGAAGGAGGTCGCCCTGAGCCATGTCCCTGTGCCTGTGCCAAGGGGGCCCTGCTCCTCACATGCGTAAAAATCCTTTGGCATGGGAGATTTGTCTCTCTCCCCCCCGTTCTTTAATGTATTCAATCAATAATTTACATCCGTTTGGACTCCCGGATATTTATTTTTTTGCTTTGGGTCACAATCCAATGCTACTTTGTTCCACGTCCCGCTCACGACGCACTCCGGCTCGGCCGCTGGGAGCTCTCTCGGTCGGTCCCTCCGTCCCCACCGGACACATCGTCATCACCGTGGGTGGGTCTGTGCCGCTCTTCGTCTTGCCCAAGCACTTCCTTACTTCCCGGCGCTGTGAGATGCTCTGAGGTCATGTCGTGTTAGCCCTGCTCAGTCCCGGAATCGGCCGCCTCTCCAGGCACCCGGGCTGCTTCTGCCGGATGTGGGCACTAGGTGTGGTCACAGCTACCGGGCCGTCGCTGGCCTGGGCCTTCTCAGATGCTAGAGCAAGGACACAGGTGTGTGTGCACGACCCCCACACACCCCACACATCGGCAGCTGTTTCACTAGGGCACCGACTGTGTCCACATCCGGCTCAACACGAGCTGTCCTGACGCATCCAACCCCGACACATGCCCACTGGGGCCATTCCAGCCTCCTGCCCGGCTTCCCTGCAAAACCCCACCCCAGCCGCGAACAGCCAGCTCCCTCGTTGTTGGCCTGTATGTATAGGGGTGCATCTGTTCCTGAACGGCTCACCCAGCCCCCGAGGAAACACCCTTATCAACCACGGACGGCGCTCAAGGGTGGCCCCTTCCCGATCCCGCGGACCCCCTTGTTGTTCCCCCAGTCCCCCCGCCCTCTCCCTCAGGGAGGTCGACTCAGACACCTGCCGTTCAGTTAGATTGTGTGGTCGCATCCATGGTCCTTGCAACGAGAAAGCCAAATATTTTACGCTGTTTTTATTTTGTCCTAGATGCCAGAATATTTACAGCGGAATTGCACTATATTCTAGGTTCCCAAGTATTTTGAACCCTGTGCTGAATCTCTGCGGCCACTGAGTTTATTTACGGTGTCTCTCTCTCTCTCTCTCTCTCTCTTTCCCCCACGTCTCTGTGTGTCTGTCTCTCTCTCTCTCACACACACACCCCCCTCCATGCCTAAACCCATTCCCTAGTATGAAGTTTCACACAAATCTACACGTTGAACCATTTTATATTTTAGCTGCTACTCAGATAAACTGTCCCTTTGAGAATTATGTATTTAAAAGAATATAAGAATATAATATAATGCACTCTCTCAGGGATGATGCCAGCTATAAGATTTTAATTCTTCGTCCTCCTTTTCTCTCCCCACTTTTTAAACTATGAGCAAGGACAACAATTTATCGGCCACTCGGCTCCTTCCATGACTAGAGCAATTCCAGCTGAGGACTGTGAGGGAGGCTGGTGACAGGCAGACCCACTGCGGTCGGGTCGGACATGACGCCGCACCTGGCACAGTGTCTGGTTTCTTATGCTTACCAGAGATGCTTATTACATGACCTTGTCACAAACCGCATCTAAGAACCACCACGATGTCTCAACCAGGGATGTTAAATTGCATCTGCCTATACCTGTCTCACAACATAAAGTTTAGATAGAATCACTTTCTTCTTTCCTCTCTTTTCAGTGTAACCTGATTAAAGTAAGAGATGCTGGCCTCTTAACTTGGTTGAGAAACCAGCAGCCAGACTTCTAACCCCACCCAGCCGTGGGGAGTCTCAAGGACTCGCCACGCTCTGCCTCCCGTCGGAAGCGCCGCCCACTGCTCTCCGCACGCACCTGCCGCGGACAAGCGCTGACCGTCGGCGGCCCCCCTGCACCTCTCTTAAAACACTGACCGGACAGAACGGTGCGATCCCAATGTCGTAAGCAGGGCTTACCAAAGAGCATCAACCATCGCCGGCCCATAGAACACAGCCAGTGCTCAGGACAACAATGCCAGCCGAGGCTCCCAATGCACTCCTTCACCGGAAAGACCCCTGGCAGGCACCCCCGGGGCCACGACCACCTGGTTTAACACAGATCTCGCAGGGACACAGAAAATTAAGCAAATTTTAAGCAATGAATTAACAACTCCAGGCAAAAACCGTAAATTGTGTAACAAAAGAAAAGATTGCTAATACTCCATTTGACTCAGCAATAAAATGTAAACGCTATTTATTTGCTTAATAAACATTTGTAATGCAGATGCCTCCGAGGGAGGGAGGGAAATCGAGGAGAATATAAGCTAGATCCTCACTCATGGAAGAAGTCAAAAATAATAGCAAACCTCGATAAATCCAGAAACAGAATTATAAGCACATTTTAAAAGACATAGGGAGGTAAAGACCCAAATTACATTCCTTACGGTAAAACTGAACCTGCTTCAGAGGCAGGAGTCAAATATTTCTTAGCTTGAGGAGGGGGACTCATGATTTCTTCTGAAGACGTGCCTTGGACATTTTCAAGCACGCGGAGTGAGGTTGCAAGGACCCTCGGACGGCGAGCGGGCGCCCACTCAGCGCCCAGAGCCCGCCCTCCACGCGGTGCGGGCGTCGGGCCCTCCACGCGTCTCCGGCTCGGCCGTCTCCGTCCAAAACCCATCTTCCTCCGGATGCCTTTCAGGGGGAACCGCAGGCAACGGGACACCTTCCCCTAAACACTTCCTCCTACCTTACAAATGCTCCACGAAAAAAGTTTTTTAAAGAACTAAAAAATCAAGCAACTCCGTAAGAGTTTCTCCCCTGGCCTAACATTTTGCGTGGTGGGCAGATGCGTGCGTACACGTCTGCAGCCTAACATTTCGAGAGAAACACGCGACCGGCCTGAGCGTCACAATGCAAACTGTCGAAGTGATTCTAATGGAATTTTATGGGTCTCTAACCGTTCAGCTGCCTCTGAATTAATGCAAATTACGACAGGCTCAGCCTGAACAGCGGTGATTTTCTGACTGTGGTTTAACCGACGACGCGAAACCCGGCACGGCCCTTAAAAGACTCCCGTGACTTTGCGGCCTTGCCCAGATCCATAAATTGCACCTGGCAGAAGCCAAAAAGTAAACCAGGGGTTTCAGATTTGATGAGCCCTTTGTGCCAACGTCCCTCCGGCTGTGCCAGCGTGGAGCACGCGAGGGGGCGGTGAGTGAGGGCGAGGAAAATTAAGTGGGCCGTCCTACAACCTGGCTTCTTCACAGAGAACTCCTGATCCCTCCAGGAGTGGGGCAGGGTGGGGGTGATGACCCCATTCCTTTCAAGTTAATGATTTTTGTTGCCTATTTTTAGTAACTCCCGACTTAAGGTACTCGAATGCGAAATCCCTAACTTCTTCGGGGAGAAGGACTGGGACCCATGAGACCAGACAGGCCGAATGCAACGGAGATCGAAACGCCCACCACACCCGTAAGCATGGCCCAAGGCAGCCGGCAGTGGCGGGGTGAAGGGGTTAAAGCCGTACTCTCGTTCCCACACCTGGAAACCAGCTGTCGAATGAGAAGGCAGTGCATCTGCCTCCGGGGGCACTGCGAGACCCCCGACATGGGCAGTGAGCAGCCGACTCCGCGCCCACGGCCCAGCGTTCCACGGGGCTGCGTGCGCCGCAGAGCGGCCTGCAGACTCACTCGGCGCGGGATGTGGGCTGCCACGGATACCCTTCCCCAGGGGCCACGCTGCCACAACTAAAAAAAACTATAAATTTCACTCAGGGAATCAACAACTACTGCGTATCTTCACGTGCACTTGAGGACAGTAGGATTTCACCGCACGCGGCACATACGGTCTCCATCTCTAGTTCCCCTGGCGCGTTTCTGGAATGGAGATGACACCCCGGCGTTCCCATCTCGGAGTGGTCCCCGCGGGCGTCTCTCACAGTGGGGAGGCTCGGACCCCAAAGGAGACAGTTAGCAGAGTGTCTCACCCAGTTCAGTCACAACTTCCAGGGCAGCGGTGGACGAATCGAGAACGAGGCTGCCCCTGAAACTCCGCGACGTGCAAGCTTCAGACACCGGCAGCAGCGCTGAGTTGGAACTCAGAGCGTTTCAGCCTCCCCGGCAGCGGGCTGCGTCGTGCGCTCTCGGAAGGTCAACTTCTCTCTTCCCTTGCCGGCGACGCGCGGGAGCCCTCTCGGCGTCCAAGCTTATGACTCGGCTCTTCTTCAGCCTCTGGAGGCCAGGGATCTCAGCCCCCGCAGGCAACCGCCGCAGCGTCCTCAGCACCCGGTTCCCTGCCCGCTTCGGCTCTGGAAGCAGCCCCAGCATTGCAAACCTGTTTGGCTTGTGGGGGGCTGGAAGCAGAGGGCCCGGAGAGGGTGGCACCGCAATTTCCAATCCATGGTCACTGACTCTGTCTCCTCCTCTTACCCAATCCTGCTTCTGCCTCCCCCCACCCCCGATTTCATCTCTCTCATGGCTTCTCGGCAGGTCCATCTTACCTGCCCGCACACCGCGCTCCAAAGACAAGGGCAAGCCCAGGAAGGTGTTACAGATGCCACTGGAAAAGGCGGCCACCACGGCCTGGCCTGGCCGGCGAGAAGAGACCGGCCGGCCAGGTGTGGGCTGCTGACACCCCTGTGTGTGGCACCGGATTGTGCCAGGCGAGTGCGGCTGCCTAAGAAACAGGAGCGAGTTCTGACGGTCGGTTCTAAGAACCTGCCGATTCACCCCCACCCCTAACGACCTGAAACAGCCGAGGAACATCTGACAGCATCCAGCCAGCTTTCAGGAGACCTGTAACATCCTGTGAGAAACTGGCTATTGCTCGCTCCTTTGCACTAAACATTATTTTCTAAAAGAAATTTCCCAATTCTTCGTCCCTCCTGGTTTCTCGTGCTCCGACTCTAACCCAGCTGCTAGGCCCTCCCACGGGGCCTGACAGAACTCTGCCCATGGCACCGTTAAAATTAGACGAAAGTTCATGATTTCCTCCCTTAACCACCTATCACTCTTCAATATTATTTTTGTGTACCAGATTTCATCTCTCTAAAATTCTACCCTACCTTAAAGATGCCCTCCCAAAGAACCTGACAAATTGTTCAGTTTTACAATTTAATTTTCTTTAACATTGTATTTGTGGTTGATAAATGGTACTTTTTAAAAATGTATAATCCTTACACTAAAAAATTGGCTACAAGGGGACAGCGAAAGTGGCCATAATGGTAAGTTGTCACAACATATCAATTCAATTTAAAGATCATTTAATAAAAGCAGGGCCTACGGCCAGTGCAGAGTCGGTAACCATTTCACAATTGGCTTTCCGGGTGGGCGTGGGGGAGGGGTCTGGGAAGTTGATTCATAGCTGCTGCTGCTGCTGCTGACTGTGGTGTAAATACTCTCACCATGAAATCTATGGCCAATTTTTTAAAAAGATTTTACTTATTTATTTTAGAGAGGGGAAGGGAGGGAGAAAGAAAGGGAGAGAAACATCCACGTGTGGTTGCCTCTTTTGCACCCCCTACTGGGGACCTGGCCCACAACTCAGGCACACGCCCTGGCTGGGAATTGAACCAGTAACCCTCGGATTTACAGGCTGGTGCTCAATCCACTGAGTCACACCAGCCAGGGTTCCGTGGCCAATTTCAAAGCTGCTGTTTAATAATGGCCTCGGAAAATTCTTGAAGTTTTAACAATCAGCTCCAGCAAGCAGCCTGGCCCAAGCCAGCTGCCGCCCATGACCGGTGATTACTGGGTTTAAAACAGCATTAAACTTTCCCCTTACAACTGAACAGAAATTCACCACATACATACCTGGTGTCATCACTACAATCTTTGGCCAACTGGTAGCTGACGCTTCAATAACAACTTTTAAATAATGAGATCAATGCAGCAGGGAAAAGGAGGGTTTCTTAGCGAACCTCAAATATCTTGAGAGTCCAGAAAGCCACTTGAGAGCAGGCACGGGTTAAGTCAGCAGAGAAATGAGCACACGTCTCAATGCAGGCACCACAGACGGATCTGCGGTTCACGGGCATGAAGCTCCTGGTGAACCTGAACCATAGCAAACGTGCAGCACAAATTAAAACCAACAGCGAGAATCAGGAAGAACTGACTTCCATGTGAACACTGCCTCTAACCGTGGACGACCGACCGACCGACCTCAGAAGAAGAGGACAAAACCATCGCGTGGCTCCACGCCCTGCAAGTCCCGACGCTACTTCCTCTATCGGCCGTCATGTCTCCTCATCCCGCAGCCTTCACGGGTGAGGACTGGCCCCCATGACTGCATCTGTGTTTCCATGGGCTCTCCCTCCACGTCAGGGATGAGGTAAATCCCTCCCTCCGTTACGCGTGAGATGTGCGATGTCCCCCCACCGGTGGGGTCGGCCCAGGCACCCCCCCCACACCAGTGTCCCTCATGATTAACCGATTCCTGAGTGCGCCCCCTGCCCGTCAGGAATGAGGGCAGACCCGGGGCGTCACTGATGCTGAAGGCAGACCTCCTCCTCTCTGCTGGTCTGGGTAAGAGGCAGTCAGTGCGCAGATCACCACGGGATGGTATACAAACACACACACGCACACGCACACACTGCTGCACGTCCGGGCTCAGCCGTGAACACTGGGACTTTCGCAGGTAGGGCATCAGGACCACTTGGGCCTGTGGAGGAGGCTGCAGAGGCAGAAACGCACCCCACCCCCCACTCAGTGTGGTGAATGGGGGCGTGCCCTCTAGTTCCTCTCCCATTATTTACAGAATGGGGCCCAGATAAGGCCCTCCTGTTGGACACTAACCCTTCCAGCTCCCATCTGCACCTTCTGTAAGGAGTCATTTCTGCCTGTCTGGGCAGCAAGGGCTCCAGGGAACCTTCGGGTCTCCAACACAGCCCAACAAACGTGCCCGCGATCCCCACAACTGCCCCCTCGCACCAACTGTCCCTCCGGAGCCGCTGGCCCGGCTCGCCCCTCTGCTCAGCCACCCTCGCATCTCCGGGTAGCACAGGGTCATCTCCCTGGGTGGACAAGCACCTGCTGCTTCTATGAGGACGCACAGGTGCCCCCGTGTCGCTGGATTCCCGCCCGGTTAGGTCTCGAAAGCCTCCGCAGAGTCTGGTACCACCAACCCCCGCCTCACACGCACTCTGGGTTTGCTGCTACTCGTGACGCCCTTCCGAAATCCTCCGTTCCTTCCGTCCTGGCCACTGATCCACTAAATCTCGACAAGCACATGGTCCGGGCTCTCCTCTACAATGACTCGGGTTTCGGCAGAAGCCAGCTGGCTTGCTTCCTCGTGGTGGGAAACCGAAGCCACGCTGGGAACGAACGAATGCCCAGGTCCGGCTCACCCGCATCTCCCTTTACACTGAAAGAACAACGTCCCCTTTTTCCCCAGAGCGGCTTTCTGGGCTTCAGTACCTTCCTTATTACAGTGATAGCCATCGAGAGGGCTGTGTTTACCGAGTAATTAAAAAAAAAAAAAAAACTTAGAAGGGAGCTCATCTGTTCCAAAAGAGGCCCTCGCCGACGCAGGAAGGGGGGGACCTTCGGCGAAAATTCCATGACCTCCTCGGAACCAAAGGTTGCCCTTCGGGGAGGCACGAGCCTCCCGGTGATCCGCAACACGACTCCGCCTACTTGTTGCCAGCCCTTTCGAGTCAGTCAAGGCAACTGCGTCCCCCCCCACACGCACACACACTTTTTTTATAGTTCCTCCCTGGCTCTTATGACAGCAGGACCCTTCCCTGCCAAAGCCACCGCCACCAGCAGCAACCAAACTTCCTCGTCCCCCCGCAGAGGTGCCCGGAGAGCCCTGCTTCAGAGGAGCAAAGTGGTGGGGTGACAGCTGGGAAAGAATGGCAGTATTTCTGGGTCGCTCAGCAGGTCCAGGGCCCCCAAACCTTGAGGGTCGATGACTACACAGGGGCGACCTCGGACCGACGCCGCCGTCCCTCTATGAAAGTCCGGTAACCTCCAGCTAAGGCCGTAGGCAGGACACCAGGCTTGGGAAGCTAAACTAAACACGGGTTTTATTTTACCCTTAAGGGTACACAGTCTCCTAAACTTCAGACTTATAAGCAAATACAGAAATAAAAGGAGAGAAGTGTAAGAGGTAGCCATGACGGGGCCGGGGGCTGTCTGTCTCGGGTGCTGCTGCATCGCCAATGCACAGGACGGGACCCAATCAACTGCCGATACTCGCTACTCAACCAGATAAATGGATCGTCTCCAAACGCCCAGAGGGGGCAGCCAGGGCTCAGGATCAAACACGAAGCCCGTGGAGAACAATCTGGGGCAGCTGGGGGACGCCCCACCCGTGCCGGAGGGAGAGGGACATGAATCGCAGCTCTCACCTCAACGCCCCTGTCAGCGTCACCCCTGCTGGCTCACTTTTAAAACGGAGAGAGGAGCACCGAGCAGCAGGGCTTCTGTGAGAACGAGAGATGCTTACACAGCTGCCTGCCTGCCTGCCACCCAGAGGCCCCCAGACAACAACGAGGAGCCGAGCCATGTGGACGCCGATCGGTGGCAAATGCTCACTGCGATGAGGCCGAACAAAAAATGACAGGTAAGAGGCCTGACCACCGACAGGGCTCCGTGCGGAAACTTCTCTGGGGCTGGGAGCTGGGCTGCGTCCACCTTAGATGGCTGTCGAATAGGCCCTGGCCGGGAGCTCGGTTGGTCGGAGTGTCGTCCTAATACGTCAAGGTTGCTGGTTCGATCCCCGGTCAGGGCACGTACAAGAACCAGCCAATGATGCATAAAGAAGTAGAAGCACAAATGGATGGGGTTTTTTTTGTTCTCTCTCTCTCTCTCTCTCTCTCTCTCTCTCTCTCTCATACACAAATCAATCAATAAAATTTTAAAAATAACATAAATGCTGCAGACACAAGCCATCGTCCAAATTGGATACTCAGTGTCCTACCGTGTCCAGGTCACTCTGCCCTCTCCCAACGTCGCCCAGCCAGCAGCCCTGACCCAGCGTCACCAAGACGTTGAATGAGCACGATTCCTGAGATGGCGCGAGGTCTTTGTGGACCTGAGGGCCGCTGTCCTTCGCTGACGTCCTCTGGCACCCGTGCGGCCGGTGGCCACGGGGGAACAGGCCCTGTGCCTATTGGCGCCGACAAGCCTGCAGCCAAAACAGTGCCGCGTGCCTGGGGCAGCAGGATGGCGCTGATATTCGTCCCGATTCCCATCATCAAAGCTGATGATGTAAATGATTATTAACTTTTAGCAGAAAGGCTCTCCAGGGTCACCGGGACGCTGCCAAGTTGCCTTTGGGGGTGACTCCTAGGTACCGTGGAAGGTTCCAGATGTCACCTTCTCAAGGTCAACGACCCCAGATGTCCCGGGAATGTGACGAAGGGTAAAAGCGAAAGCAGAGACCGGAGGGGTGGGGGTGGGGGTCTGGACCTTCTCTCCTCCCGACAACACCTCTGCCTGAGGAGGAAGCCATGTCACTGGATCTTGGCTGTGTGAGGCTCTGACCGGTTGCAAAACATAGGAAAGAAGAAATGTGCACAGTGACTCTGTTTCCCAGCAACTTCACTGCCCTCTCATTTTTGAAAGAGGTGTGGCATCAGTCCCGGCGAAAGGGGCAAGGAGGCCTAAGGAGAGTGCAGGTGTGCCCCAAATTTCAGAAGTCGCTGCACCTGCCCCCGCCCACCCCTGGCTACATGGCAATCAGGGGAAGAGTCGGTGTGGGGAATTTATTTCTTTTCCCCTCCCGAGGACGGGCAGCTGGTTCCCGCTTTGGAGAAAAACACTCAGAGGACAACAATATCCCCTGCATATTTCGGAGCATCTAGTTAGGGAGTCAACCATTTAAAAACACTTGCAAAGGGTAGGCTTATTCATTGATATATTCCCAGTTCCTAAGGTTCAGCTTGGCCTGGGATATGCAGGTGGCAAATACTTACAGCATGAACCAATCAAAGGATGAGTTGATGTTGTTACAAGAAATCTCTGTACAAAGTTTCATAAATCCACCAGACATACTGGTGCCTTTTTCAGTGGTGACTCACTGGGGCAAGCTGTACTCAGTCCGTAATAATCAAGTAAAAAGGAAGGTCTTGAAGGCATGCGTGTGAACAGCTCTCAGTGAAAGGGGAAAAGGCCACCGGGAAGCGCGGTGCGTTCCTGCCGTGAACAAGACTGACCACAGCGAGTCACCGGATTTCGCCAAGAAGAGCGAGGCGCCCACCGGTCCTGAACCCACAAAGCTCCGAGCATCGCTCAGTGCGCTGCTGTGCAGCAAACGGCCGGAAAGGAAGGCGCGCGGGGAACTGTCCACCATGAGCCTGCCCTTGCCCAGCGCTACTGCCTCTCAGGTCCACGAGACACAGGTGCACCAGGGGCCTCCAGTTTCCAAGAAGGTGGGGAACGGAGGAGGAAGGGGCCACCCCGTCTTCTCTCTTTACAATGTTGCGGACAGACAGGGTCTGTTGCACGGAAGGGTTGCAACCTGAACACTCCGAGTGAGCGAGTGAGCCCATCCTACCGGCTCCACAGTCACACGGGGCCTGCCTCCTGCACCGCAGGAGACAATTAGGCAAAGAGCAGCCGTATACTCTGATGCAACCTTGTAACGTTTTGCAAAATCCAAACTGCCGACAAGTAAGTAACCACTGAAATTATAATGGGAAATGGAAAAATGCTTCTGCCATCGTGTATATATACGGACAAGGAAAAACATCAAACTGAATGTAGGTATCTATATATATTCTTCATCAATTATATAGGAACGCATCAAAGCGCTAAGAGCAACAGTAAAGGTCCGCACCATTGCGGTTGCGTCTTTATTTTCTGCTTTGTTCCAAGAGCCGTGTTCGTACAGGAGAAAACAGAATACAAAGTGTGAGTCCCGGCTACCAGCCACAACCGCATTCCTTCCCATGTGAATGGTGCGTCACGGTTTGCCGGGGCCGCAGCAGACAGACGCTGTGCCGTCTGCACGTCCAGTAACCCCGTGACACGTGGGACACAGGCCACCGGTGCCGCTGTCAGGCCGGGCGAATCCCACAGCAACGAAGAGAACCAGGAGCGGGGCCAGGCCAGGGTGCTGCCTTCCCGCGGGGGCTCCCGGCCCAGGCAGGGCCTGCATGCGGTGCCAGGCCCCAACAATACAGCCGCCTTGTTCGTCACTGGGGGAATCACTCGTGTCCCGGGCTGCAGAGCGGGTCTAAGACATACCCCTCAGCGTGGCCCGAGGACGTCAGGGACGCACACCCTCTTCCATCACTAATCAGGAAGTTTGGAAGGAATCTGTGCTAACGGTAGCTTCCTTCCTCCCTCCCTTCCTCCCTTCCTTCCCCCCTTCCTCTCTTTCATTCCTCCCCTTTTCCCCCCACCTTGCCTCCCCCCTCCCTTTCTTTTCCTTTGCCTCATAATTCAGAAATCACAGCACTGAAGAACTTGACCCTTAGCAGGGAGTCACCGGGCACCCAAAGTGTGTCCATGGAGTTCCCCACCTGCCTCTCTCAGGTGGTCCCTCCTGCCCCAGAGAGGACAGGACAGGAGCCCTCCCTGCTTCCTGCTCCCTGCTCCCACACCCCTGTCCTACGTGAGAAGAGCCCCCTCCCTGGAGAAGACAGGCTGGTGTGTTCTCCAGCCAGGTGATCGGTTGGGTGCCAGGCATCCCCGTCGGCGGAAAAAACAAAACGTCAGCGGTCCAGACGTCGGGGAGCAGAACAGAACCGCCTGTTCATACAAAAGGGTTCATATTCTCAGGGCCTGGGACAAAACAAAGTACTCAGAAGAACACAGTTAGGGAGTATGACCCAAGTGATGATCTTAAAAAGCCCCCAGTACCATCTTCGAATTCCAGCATTTTATATTGTCATCCTTTAAAATTTATGGTTAGAAGGGCCCAGAGGCCGGTCAGAACCTATCACTTTGGCAGTAAATGGCCCGGCCTGCCCCATTCTGGGCAACAAAGATCCGTTTCTCCGTGTCCAGTTAGGATGTTGGACAGTGCACACCGGTTTGGCGGGCTGTGCTGCCGTGGTCTCAGGTTATAAATGCAGAGCCTCGGAAATCAATCTGCAATTCATTAAACAAAGCCACAATTTAAAAAAAACTGCTTGGTATTCAGGGAATATAAGCCTCTCGACATAAATCTTAAACTCAGCTTTGAATGACTTCTACATAAAACTTGGGGAATACACTTTTACAGGCCCCAAATTAAATAGTTACTTTTGTTCTATCCTTAAACTTTCTCCCCATCTGAATCTTGGTAGGGTGCAGTCTTTCTAAAATATTTTCATAATTTTTTTACAAAGAAATCTCTAGTATTTAATAGCTACTTAACTTGGTTAACAAAGGAAGCTTTTCAAAAATCCACATGGGAGACACAATACGTTAAATTGAACATGTTCCCCACAATAAGTAGCCTTCTGGAACGCCTTTTTAAAGACGCAGGGGAAGATCCGTAACTCATTTCACTTGTTGCAAAACAAAGCATTTGAAATCCTCTGTCCGAGAGCGTATGGGATGAGTGCTACGGAGTGCGTGGCCATTCAAAACACAGCAAACTCGTTTGGATACACAGAAAACTCCAGAATAATGCAAAGAGAAGCCAAGGCAAACGGCAAAAAATTAATAGTGTATGTTACCGTTTCCAAATATAGCCATTGGCTAAAAGCACAGCTTTCCTCTGACTTCCATGAAGCAATGCGGTGCTGCTCCAGGGTGGTCAGACCGAAGTTACACGGGAAGTTCAATGACATCCGTCACCCAGGGCGGTCCACACGGCACCTGCCTGCATGCACGGTTTTCACAGGACATCGCAGTAACTTAGTCTTCACCATGATCACGTGGGATACGCAGGATCAACGCCCGCTTGTCAGAAGGAGAAACCGAGGCGCTGTAGGAATTGAGCACTGAGGGAGAAAGAAACCAAGCCGCAAGTTTTGTTGGCGGAGTTCAGAAAATGATGCGTGGGAAATATGATTTTGAACGGGATTGCACTGGAGGAAAGAAAGCTTCAGGGGAATCTTAATTCTCCGACCACACAGCCCTCTTCGTGAATCCGAATGATACGTGTCAATGAAGCAGGAAGGACGATGCTGCTGGCGGCCCCCCCTTCCCAGGTCCACTGGCACCACCGCGGTTCCTGTCCCCTCCCCTGAAACTCCCCTCCTCCGTGCCCATCGACTCCGACTCCCCTTCCAGGGCACTGGCCAGCCTTCCGTCCCTGGACCCGCCCCTTCACCAGGATGTCACCTGCCCTCCAGCTGTGCCACAACCTACTTTCACATTGCTCTGTGGGGGTCACCCAGCTGCCTCTTGTCCGGATGTCCCCTCTCTGTCCGTCTCTAAGCAGTGACAGTATTCAACTACTCGTACATGTTCCACAATGACCTGCAAGGCGTGTGATCTAAACCCTTTTAAATGCTCGTCCTGACCGGTGTGGCTCAGGGACCTAGCTGTCATCCCACAAACCAAAAGGTCGTCGGTTCAATTCCCAGTCAGGGCACAGGCCTGGGTTGCAGGCCAGGGTCCTGCCTGGGGACATGCAAGAGGCAACTGATCAACATTTCTCTCTCTCCCTCTCTAAAAATAAATAAATAAAATCTTTTAAAAAATCTGACACAATTTTAAGTGCTGGAATTCCGTGCTATTTCTTCAATTCTGGAACATTCCACCCAGCGGCGGCAGCGATGCATTGCAATGACCACCCAGGCTCCGACGGAACATCACGGGGGTCAGAGCCGCCTCAGGTGCTTCCGCTGCATCATCTGCCCCAGGCCTCACCACAGCCCCACGAGGGCCGGGCTGCTGCCACCCAGCTCTGCACCCCCCTCCCCTCTGAGAGACGGGACGTCCGTGCTGTGAACCACGGGGCACGCCGGGTCGCGCTGGGCGGAAGCACTCACATTAACTGACCCCCATCCCACAGGGTAACTGGGATTGTGCTGCAGAGACTGACAGCGCGAGGCTAGGGGTGCGGCTTCACGAAGACGCTCAACCTCAGCTGGTCTGTGCAGACCGAAGGCCCCAATTCACGCATTCAAACACCCGAGTAGAGCCGTCCCTGCCGTTGCCTGCTCTCGCCCGTTTCCTCCCATTTCTCCCCGAAAGAGCCGTCTGTGCTGACTCCGCTCTCTCCCGTGTCTGCGTGGCCCCTGACCTGGAGGCTGTTACACTCTGTCTTCCCTTCTCAGGGCTCCTGTCCCTCGGCCGCGAGCGGCAGGAGCCAGGTGCTGTCACTCCCGGAACTGCCCTGGCTGGGCTCCCCGGAGGCCCCACATGGCCGACTCTGGCCCCCCGGCAGTCACCCCCGCTCAGCCTGCAGGGCCTCCCGTCCCCGGTCCCCATCCCCTCCTTGGGGAAGAGCTCCAGCATTGAGGTGGTTCTTGGAACCGTCCTCTCTGATGGCACCGCGTCCTCAGTGCGTTCCCCCGTGTCTACACGGTCAGACCTGCCCGCCATGTACCTTCGCCCCGAACTCCAGCCTCGAACCCATGGCCCCGTCGGCGTCTCCGTGTGCACGACAAACAGATCTCACACCGCGCACATCTCCAGCGGAAGGACCTCCTCTCTCCTCCACGGCTCCACCACCAATCTTGAGAAAACTGCTGACCCAAGTCCGGTGCTCGATCGGCTCGGTGCAGCGGTCGGGGAAAGCCAGGCTCCCGGCAGGGTCCCAGGGGCCAGTCCGCAGCCTGCAGCTCCGACCTCCTCCCCGGAGGGGAGGGGGGTCTGAGTCCCATTATAACAACACATGCATTATGTGGCTACCCTCACGGGCACTCAGATTCAAGGTTTCTCTGTAGCTGGAAATTGTATAAGGTAATCACGAAGGGCAATTATATTCTGTTGTATCGTAACATATACACACAACAGGAGTTCATTACAGGTCACGCTCATCAACATGGATTCTGCAGCCTGGCTTCCTCCCCTGAGATGTTATGGGCACATCAGAGACGGCCTGAGAGAAACGCGGTTTAGTCTTCGGTTACGGAACGGGGGACATCTCCCGCTGTGTAGGATATCGTTCTCGCACACACCCTTACACACACACAACCTTACACACTCACACCAGCAAGTACTTTGCCCCATCGAGAGGACTGACTTTAAAAGTTAACAAGCATCAGGTCAACCTAAATGCATTCCTCCTTCTTGCTACAGGATTAACATACCTGGGGAAATACAAATACTCGCAAGTTCTTTTTACAGATGCACATTACAATTCATTCAGCAATTAATGAACATGGCAGCACCACTTACATAATAAAATAATGTCAAATTAAGCAGCAAATAGTGAGATGAGAAAGGGAAATCTCTACTACTGCTTGTAACCACTACTTTTTAAGAAAATGAATTCACCCATTTTATTATTTTAAGGGTTTTTATTGATTTTTAGAGAGAGATCCGAAGGGAGAGAGAGAGGGAGAGATCTTGAGAGAGAGAGGGAGAAACACTGATTTGTTGTTCCGCTTACTGATGCCTCATCAGCTCACTCCTGTACGTGCCCTGACTGGGGATCAAACCCGCAACCTTGGCGTATTGGGACAACACTCTAACCAACGGAGCTGCCCAGCGGGGACCGAAATCCACCCCCTTTGAAATGGACAGTTGAGTGACTTTCAACCCCGAGACCCACCCACTGTGAGGGTGAGCCTCCCGCTGCCCAGGCCACAGCCTTCACACCACCTCCGAAGGTCGCTCCCGCCAGCCTGCAGGTGCGGGCGACCTCCAGCCCCGGGCTACGGCTAATCCACTGTGTCTTCATAGATTTGCCTTCTTTGCAACGGAGACGCTATTTTTGAGGGATGCTTACAGCCCAGATTCCTACCTGAATACTCCCCGTACGGTACCTCCCTCAGCTCTCCAACATCCACGGGACACACTGTCTGCCCCATTCCAAAGGGGATGGGCCTGAGGCTCAGAGACACTCACTGACCTGCCTGAGGGAGAACAGCAGCCCCAGCGATGTGGGCCCGCAAAAAGGGAACCGCCTGCACTTTAAGATCTGCTGCAGATCCTCAACACGGTGAGATGAACTTACAAGATGCTCTAATGGAAAGCCAAGCAAGGAGGGTCAACGGTACTCGGTCAGAATTTCATTCCAGTCCCACCCCTCCCGACCCAATCGGCCCCTGGGGCCTGACAGCCGCGGGTGGACTGCAGCAGGCTCCCACCTGAGCCACGGAAATGGAACCTGCACTGGCCCTTCGCACCTACGTCGACAGTAAGGACCTTGTGACCTGGCATCTCCAAGAATCACTCATCCCTGAACCGCATGGGCAGCACACACCCACGACACATGGCCTGGGGGGGGGCCCTCCGCAGGCAGATCTGCGCCCGAATCACCACGCCTGACACAGCTTCGACAGCGTGGCCCGCAACCCGTGCGTGCCAACCAGGATGCATCCTGCAAGAACCAGGGTATCTGTGCAGGTCAACACTTTTCTGTACTGACCTGCACAGATACCGTGGTTGAGGCTGGCGACAACGTTTTAATGCGATGGACCATTTAGTTGTGGTACAAGTTCACGGGCTACAATCGCCAGCACCTCCCACTGCGACCTCACCAAATGCAGATCGGACACCGGGGTCACGCCAGCACCCTGGCTGCGCCCTCCCAGGATGGTCCCCTGCCAAAGGGAACACAGAAGACAGCACAGTGTGTTTGGTGTCTTGTAATTGCGACAGCAGATTCCCTTTGCCAGGCACGTCACTGGCATCCGGTGATCGATGCCGTGGAGACCAGAGCTCAGATGCTGTGAAAGCTTTCACCACCACCCGCTCCCCTCGGGGCTTGTCCACAAGCGTAACTGTCGGGTCTCGATGAAGGTCGGGAATGTCCATCGACCTCCTTCAGGCTGGGGATCAACATGGAGGCCCCACGTGGGCAAGCGCAAAGATTCCCACCGCCTGTCACTGCCAAGAATGAAGTCACCCGGTGGCCGACTCCCAGCTCCTACGCTTTGTGCAGCCAAGGCTGCTCCTTAGCAACCAACATCGACAACGGCGTTGCCAAGGAAACCAGAAAGCCCAGTTTATGAGGCTATGGAACAAAGCCCCTGCGAAGGCTACATGAGACACGGAGGTAACTCCATTCTCACCACGGCCCTGAATTCCTGCCAGGGAAGTGGTATAAATATCTCGTTTTAAAATGCTGAAAGGTAAAAACTAATTTTTGAAGTATACCATATCACCCCCTGTCTTCTGCACTTTTCTGAAAAATTAGTGAATACATTTTTTGGATTCAAATGAGGGATAGCATCAACATTTTTTTTTTTTAAAGATGGTTCTCGAAGGTGAAGTCTATTTTGGAATCATCTGCAAAGGGTGCACTCCTGCCAGGTCACAGGCAGAATTCTGTCGACTTCCGCATCTGCCAGTCTCACCCCCACTCGCTCTGAGACACCGTCACCATGGCTTCCTGAACGGCAGGGTATTCTCGGGCCGGAGGAAGCAGACGGGGCACAGACTGAGGGGAGACATGAATGAGGATGAAGCCACCGAAACGCGGGTATTACCTATAAGCTTCATCGACTGTACCAGGGTTCAAGCACATGTCGTAAGCCACCAGCTGCCTTGTAAGGGATGCAGAGCTCCCAAGCAATTGGATAAAGGCGAGTGAATGAATCATTTCTCTGAAAAATTCCTACTGTCCGGCCCATATGACAGATCATCACTTCTTTGCTGCTGAGGAAAAATGGGAGAGTGATTTAACCTCTGAGCTCCAAATCCTTGTCCATAATGTGGGCAGATTCAATAAAAACGTTGCGTGAGCAACAGCCAAAGCCCAGGGCAGGCACTTAATAAATGTCTCTGAGGTCTTGTTGACACTCCCCTTCAATATGTCTGGTATGTCTCACCACCACAACACTTTTCTTTTGAATCCATGACAACCTTCTTTTTCTTAAGAGTAAATAGAGTGAGTGGGAATGGGTGTGTGGAAAAACAAAACGATGCTTCAAAATGTAGGAAAAGCAATGCCGAGGTCCCCGAGTCAGGGCGCTAACGATGCGGAAGCGGTTCTGCTTCTCTCGTGTCCCCGGAGCAGGCAGAACTGACCCGGTGGTCACGGTCACCTTCCCTGTGCTCGAACACCATCTTTGCCTGCCCCCCACCTCGTCTTCCCGACAGAGCCCAGCCAGCTCCCGAAAGGCAAGACGTCGTCAGCTGGCCTCCTGAAGCAGCTCTGACGGCACGTGGGTTCTGCTTCCACCTCTGCTCCCCTGCGCCACCCAGGTCTCGCCTCCCGAGAACTCTCCCTCCCACACATTTTATCGGAAGAGCGCTCCTCAACCCTGGCTCTCCCTGGCAGGATACAAACAGACCGCAGTTCTTGCATCCGTCGCGAAACTGTATCTGATTTAATGACTTGCTGAGTCCTCGGACCTGTGCAGCGCCATCCCAGGGGCCCCGAAAGGAGAAGGATCCAAGAATAACAGAAGTACAACTGGCCGTGCGCAGGGAGCTGCCGGGCCCAGCACTGGGGGCAGTCACGCCGCTCGCCCGGCTTCCGCGCACACACTCTCCCGATGACGGAGAACGCCTGACCTACGGCAGTGCCGAAGGCCACACGCTCAGGCTGCCCCTGTGCCCCGTATGTCAAGACGGTGACGTCTCCTCGTTAGTCCTGGCTCTGCCCTCGGCTGCGACCCACTCCAAGGTGCCTCCTCCTGATACCGGACCCTCTCTCAGAGGGTCGAAAGGGGTCACCCCGCCCAGGGAAGAACGAGGGCCCACACCCAGACGGTTGTTCCTGCTTTCACATCCTCATAAGCGAAGTTCAAACGAGTCACTTCACCCCGTCCGCCTCCTCTGCCCTGTCTACACATCTTCCTATGCGGGGCTGGGGAGGAGGGGAAAATGGAAAGGAGGAAACGCAGGCGGAGAACCGGAGAAAATGTTGCCGCTTGCCGAGCCCTTGGCACCAGCACCTCCCCAAGGGCCGGGTGTGTCGACCAGCCAGTGAGGGCTCGCTGGGTGCTGCCTCATCTCACCAAGGGACGCACTGGGACTTGCCCAAGGTCAGGATGTTCTTCGCGATTCACACAACAGTTCGTCTCCTTCCTTTATCTCACGCCCTTTGCTCTCCCAGTTGTAATATGTAAACACAATGATGTTCCAGCCGGAACAACCCCAGGCCATCAACCCCTCTTAACGTAACTGATAGTCAGGAATTCTCAGCAATCTACTCGCCCCCCCGGGACGCACGCTGGCTTGCCAACTTCCTCCTGGAACAGGTCACTGAGGCAATTCAGCTGTCTGCTAAGAGGGTGCCATTGCCAACCACTCTCCCAGCGCTGGAGAGAATGCAGAGGAAGAGACGGCCCTTGGCTTCAGGCAGCGAAAGGTCTATTAGGGCAAAACACACGTAAACAGGAAACAGATAACAGAAGAAAGTTGCTCTACTAAAGGCACGAGAGCAAAGGGCAACGGAAGAGCGTGAGAGGAGGGCCCGAGGCGGCTGCAGTCACAGACCGGACACCGGAGGAAGGCGGGGAACTGGTGACCCCCGGGAGGCCACACACCTTGCCGCACCCGTGCTGGTCTGCACCAGTGTTTGCCTCGGCGTAGCACACCGTCGGTTCCTTCCGGGCGCACGAGGCAGGGTATTTTTCCATGAATGAATAACGCCAAGCTACTGCCCCAGCCAACCCTGGTGTAGCTGATCTTGGGGACAGACATGGGGAGCCTGCAATGTCCCCAACACGGATAGCTTCATTATTCATATAATGAAGCTAAGAACTCCATTTGTCTCGAGTATATTTTTCTTCCAATTATTCCTGTTTAATACGGTCCAACAGCACAAAGGGTTACGCAAATAATGTGAACTTTGAAGATGCAATTTTACCCCTGAGCGCACCATCAGACAACTTTTTGGCCAGATTATAAAAAAGATCTAATGAAGCAGAAAAAAAATTCAAAGTCAGATTTTTCTTTTAAAGCGCGCTGAAAACCACTCATAAAGACCACCCACACTTCAAAAGGACAGGGCACCCACGGGGGGCCGTAACCGGCAGATTCCCATGGTTCTAACTTGGAAGTCACACGTAGAAGGTACGGCCTTGCAAACCAGGCGCTCCCTCTGAAGCAGAGGCTTCCCTGAGAAGGGACATCGTTCTGGATTTCTAACCCAGGTGTGGGAAGAAAAAGCCCCAAGCCACCAGCGGTTTTCATCCACTTGCCCCAAACACACACACACACACACTCACACACACACTCACTCACTCACCGACGGGTCTCACAATTGTTACAAGGGATTGCATGAAGCCGTAATACTTATTGAAGGACATAGAAAGATTGCAGAAATGAAGCAGAGAATCTGATCGACATGGGTATCCTAGGGAGAAACTGTTTTCCCGGAACAGCCCACGTGCTGGACTGAGGACCAGCCGCGCTCTCAGGCCCCCAGTGACCGGGAGGGGACGCGGGGCCCCACCACCAGCCAGCGCTGCCGCGTGAGCCTCCGTGGAGGAGCGCGGAGAGGCCGGCAATGCGCCCCGGTGGATAACCTCCTCTCCAGCATCGCTCCTTCGGCAATCACGTGGTCATGTCATTTGTCACTTAAATTCCCCCCCCAAAAATACAGTCCCTGGTCAGCCCACCCTCAGAGAGCACCGTTCCCAAAACCTCACTGCAGGGGAAGTTGGCAGAAAGCGCTGGAGTCGCTAAAATATTTGCATATGAAAAAAAGAGAGATCCTTGCGCTGGTTTAGACAAAAACCTGGAGCCAGAGGACCCTCACCGCCGATCTAGCGTTTTTCTCCCCCCGCAGCCTGCCCCGTGCTCCCGGCTCTGTCGGGGACAGAAGGCAGTACATTCGGACAGATGGCCTCAGAGAGGGAATGGGGTAGGTGCTCACAAGCCCGGCTCCTGGTGAGCTGCCGTTAGGGTTCCAGGGCATGGGCTTTGCCAGCAAAAAAAAATAGACAGGGGGAGGGCAAGAATAGTGTGGGAAATGTAGAAGCTAAAGAACTTCTGACACATGGACAAGAACTAAAGGTGGGGGAATGTGGGTGGGAGGGGGTGTGCAGGGTGGAGGGGAATGAAGGGGGGAAATGGGACAACTGTAATAACATAATGGATAAAATACATTTAAAAAAGAAAATATTTAAATAATATAAAAATAATAAAATATGTTGATTTTTTTTTAAGTGGCTTCTTTACACATCTCTGGAGCATAAGAATTTCTGGAATCTCAGTGGAATTCCCCGACCACCGGCTCCGTGGTAACCAATTACCCACATGTTCCGAACCGGCATTTAAAGGCCCTCCCGGAAGGGCAGTTCCGAAGCAAACACACCGTCCCCCTTAGGCCACGAGGGGGCACCGTGGTTCAGGAGGACGATGCTGGGCTCTGGCCTCAGTTGCTCTTGGTCAGAGCCCTCCCGTCCTGGGTCGGTGGCTCCAAAGAGCTAGGAGATCGGGAAGTTCTCAAAAACACGCTGAAACTTCCTAGTTTGCTGACTGACCCACGGCTACAAATCCCTGCGATTTCTCTTCCACTTTGTGATTATTCTGTTGGGTCCCTGGTCAGCTCGACTCCCCCTGGTCTGGCAGATGGGAACATACGGCAGCCACCATCCAGGTGACGATAACGACAGTTTAAATGGCTGTGATAAAATGTCCAAGGCCTATGTTGCCAGTTGATGCCCAGGCAACCTTCAAAACATCAGTCCTATAAACCAAATGCTCCGCGACAAGACCGAGCCTGCAGCAGAGTCCAAGAAACACACGCCTGTGTTGCTCACACCCCCAGCACCTGCAACATCGCCACATAACAAGTACACGGTCCACGGAACTCCACCAGAAGCAACACTGTCCCGTGAGTTTTCTCATTCACTCTTTTTAATTCCACAGGTATCCCTGAAGGACCCACTGCGGGCCACCCACGGGGGCGCTCAGTAGCTAGGCCTCCTACGTCTGCCCTTGGTCTTCCAAGGTGCGGGGGTGGGGGCGGCTTGTTTCTCCCTGATGTTCTGGGCGCTCCATCCAGCACGGGATCTGCGAGGTGTGTCTGCCGTGTCCGAGTCCACAGGTGCACTTCCCCCTGGATTTCTCCAAGTTTTGTGGTTGCTATTTTTATAACTAATTAGAACGTACTAGAAAAGCACGGAGAAGGGCCAAATTAAGATCTTTCTTTCTCGACGAATACTGTATGATCTCACCTCTAAGTGGAACTTAATCAATAAAACAAACAAGCAGGCAAAACAGAACCAGGGACGCGGAAATAAAGAACAGACTGACAGTGGCCAGAGGGGAGGCGGGAGGGGGTGAAGGGGAAAGAGGTGGGAGGGCCACGTCGAGGACCACGTATGAAGGACCCACGGACTAGGACAACGGGGGGAGGGGAGGACTGACTGTGGGGGTGGGCAGAGCACAGGAGAGTAATGGGGGGGCATGGGAACAACCATAATTGAACAATTAAAAAAAAATTGAAAGGCTTTCCTTTCTCAAACAACTGCTTTTACCGAGAGGAGAAAACCGAAATTGAATTGTCTCTTGGCATTCACAACAGGCGAGGCAAAGAGACACTTAGGGGGAGACCACGACAGAGGAAAAAATTAGGTAATTCCTGAGGCACCGGGAAACTCACGCAGAAAGGGCAGCGAACACTCGCGAGAGATTTTTCCCGGGCAGTGAGTGGTGTGGTTTAGATGTTGAATAAACTCCATTGGAGAAGAATATAGAAGCCGACAAAGTATCGTATTCTTTCTCCAGGACGTGATGGTCGTACACACGCACGAACTGGTTTGACACAAGTCGGGGGACACGGACTCAGAAAGGGGGTTGCCCGGTGCCCATCCCTCAGGGAGAAGAGTCGGGGTTATCAGACTCTCACTGACCTAAAAAGCCTCAGGCACCTGGTTTTTATGGATAAGACTGGCCTTCCTTTATCAGCCGCTACTTGGAACATGTCTACAGTTTTGTTTCGTTTTGTTTTGTTTTTCCAGGAGGGTTCTTAACAGAGCGGACGAATTCTGGCATACTTTTAACTTCCAATAACCGGCGGCAGGCAACATCCCAAGGGTCGCTCCCCGGCCTGAGAGCGCCCAGGAGAAGTTCCGAGGGCGAGAGACCAGACAGGAAGGCACGGGGGCGACCACAGAGAGGGGGGAGCCGGCTAACAGGCCCAAGACATTTCCTGCATGAAGGCACCTAGTGTCCCCTGAAACCGCAAGCAAGAAGCCAAGCGGTGTGCACAGTAGGGTCTCAATTTCTTTAAGGCAAAAAGCAAAGGGAAGACGCCAAAATATTAGCAGGAGCCATCTTGTCGGTGGGACGATAAGTCATTTTAATTGACCTCACTGCTTTCTCGTTCGCTTCACAACTCTCCGCAACGATCACACGCACGCGCGCGCACACACACACACACACACACGCCTCTGACAACGGAAAAGGCCGGTGGAAACCTGCGTCTGCCACCTGTCGCTTTCGTCCCAGGGAGTGCTGCTTACACAGAGTTCGGGTTTCAGATCGGCTTGCTTAAGTTCCATTCAACATCAGAAACGCTCTCTTTCATTTCATCTCGTTTCAAGGGCGTGAACGACTCAGGAAAGTCCGCTGCGACATCTTGTCCTCCAGCGGCACGGCGGGGGCCGGCCACCGCGGGCGGGCGTTGCCGCGGTCGCTGAGCCAGGGGCTGCCCTCGCGCGCCTCTCGTCGGAAAACTGCCCCCGATTTTCACGTTCACAGAGCGTGTTGGTCGGCTGCCTCTTCCCTGGACTCGCTGGATTTAGAGCAATTCTCCCGACTCGGAGGGTGAGCACAGTCCTTCTGTAGAGAAAACACTCTAAAATGTGACTTTTGTGTGTTTGTTTGTTTGTTTGTTGTTTTGTTCTGTTCCCTTGGGAGCCTGAGCTAAGAAAGAAGCACCGAGCTGAGCCCCTGACCGTCGAAAGGCCCACCGCAATGGATCGACCCCTAAAGGGCACCATGGACCCCTAAAGGGCACAGCCCGTGAGTCCCCTGGGAGGTCTGTGCTAAAGGCGTTGCCATAGCAAACTGGTCACTCGTCACTGAGTCGTTCAACCGCTCACGGAACAGCCACGTACCAGGTGGGGTCCCAGAGACGCAGAGACAAACCGGGCCCTGTCCGTCCCCTCGCCCTGGGAGTCCGGGTGGGAGAGACAAGCTCGGCCGCAAGCAGAGCGTCAAGGACAGAGGGGCCACCTGCAGGGGACCGCCAGCAGGGCCCCTGGAACGGGAGCTGTGGGTGCCACTCGAACTGGGGGATCTGGAAGCAGCCGTAGGTGCAGCCGCCGCCCCAAAGCTGAATCCGGAGGATGAGAGGATTCCGGCTTTGCAGGGCTGTGGCAACGGCTTAATGAGACGTGTGAGCCCGTGACGTGGATTGCTTCGTCGTGAAGCCCCCGTGACAACCTATTAAGCAGGCGTGATTATTATTATTCCCATTCTACAGACGAGAACGCTGAGGAGGCGCTAAGAATGAACTCTTCCGACGGGAGAACAGACTCTCCACTGTGGCCAGGGGTACAGGGCAGGTTCGAGCTCAGCCTATCATCAGTCTTAAGTCTACGCTTGAAACTGGTCTGTAGAAACGAGTACTTTTCCTCTGTATTAGGCTATGCATACACCTGTCCTTGCCCATTTCCTTGTTACAAGTAAATTCAACAGACAGGATCTTTAAACTGCAGTAATCACTGAAGCGGGGAGCTAACTTCATTCTCCAGGCCTGAATGAGAAACTCGAGCCAGCTCCATTTTGGGGGGCTGAAATCTGAGCACAGGCCCAGCTGACTTTCCAGTCCAAGTTCTCGGGTCTGTGTGATGTGATCTGTTAGCACGGTCAGCTGTTCCCCGAAAGGTTGCTGGTTCGAGGGACAAACCAAAGGACGCCTGTCCTATTCTTCAAGCCCGACGTGCTCCCCGAGGGCGGACGGGGCTCACGGGCCAAACTGGGGCTCTCAGCCTTCGCAGAAGCGGAAGCCTCCCCCCGAGGACGGCCCCAAAGCCCACAGTCTCACCACTAAGCGGCCGAGCGGCCCTCAGCGCACCCGAGGGGCACACATCTCCAGTTCTGGGGGGGGGGACACGACCAAACTTACCTCACAGTAAACTGGAGCTCAAGTCACAGAAAACTGACTTTTGCTGAAACTGATCTGAGCCGTGAAAGACAGTATCAGTGCAGGTGCCCGTAACTAATGACAGTCAGATAAGCTCAGACGGGAAGAAAAGGACTAACTCTTCCCAACTGGGCGGGAATTAACATCTACGTAGGGACGACGGGTGTTACATTTAAGTCCTGAAAAGCAGCCAAAGGTAGGTGACCAAAAACAGCATGTTCTGTCCTGGACACATTAACTCCCTAAGGCAGGGGTGTCAAACTCATCTTCACCGGGGGCCCCATCAGCCTCGCAGTTGCCTTCAAAGGGCCGAATGTTACGTTAGGGCTGTACAGATGTAACTAGTCCTTAACTAGGGGCAAGGGGCTCGGTGCTGCCGCCAGGTAGAAACCGGGTGCCGGGCTGGATAAACAAGGTGGAGGGCCGGATTCTGCCTGCAGGCCTTGTGTTTGCCACGTGTGCCCTAAGTGAAGTATCCTAATGATTCTAAGCTCCTTTCTCTTTGAAAACAGCTAAGATTTCCCATCAACTCAGAGCGCTTGCCAAATCATGAGGCTGGCTTGAGATACGCTCTGAGCTTCTGCAGGAAACTTTAATTTGACATTTTAAAATGTGAGCTAACTTTTTGCATCCGCTGTTTTTTTTACATCGATCGCAAATAAAACTAAGAGGTGTCAACGCTCATTTTCAGGACATAAATAATACACCAAATCATAACAGTAAAAACTCTGTCTGCCAAGAATAGAGGGTTAAAACGTGCTTCAAGAAGTTAGTTAGAGCTATGGCTGTTTTACTTTTAAAATAGCCACCGCGACCAGCAGCTACAGAAAAAATCTCCTTTTCCAGCCCAACCAAATCCTGTCACCCCCTGAACGCCTTTTCACTTGGAAACCTCTTGGTTTTCACATTTTCTGTGCCCATTCATCGCTAAGGTCGGATGTAGCAGTAATGTGTACAACTTCTGAACTTGTAAGGGGAAGAAACACTCGGAACTCTCTAAACTCAAGCGCGAACCAAATCACTCTAACTTCGTGTTAGAATTACGTATTTACAACCAAAGACCACTTTGTGACGCGTGCTGACAGACCCCTCTCGATCACCACGGCCACGTCCTGGACTCTAAGAAGCTCACACACGAGTTGCCGAAAATAAGTGACTCCAATTATCACAGCCCGTTTGCTTGCTTGCGGAGGCACTTTTGAGCTTTCCGTTTATTCCACGGAAAGGGATTCAATGTTGCAAACACACAGCAAGGACACAGTAGCTAATTCATTTCCTGACAGCTTCCGGGGCACCCTCAGTCGGCAGCGGCCGCGGTCTGGTCTGAACACTGGTGAGTCCAGAAACTCCTGCGTTGAAATATGCCCCCTAAGGTGGCTGCCTTGGGAGACCAGGCCTGCGGGGTGTGCTTAGGTCGAGCCGGCGAAGCTGTCGTGAAAGGGATTTGTACCCGCCTGGAAGGGCCCCAGAGATCCCCAACTTCTCCCGCCGCAAAAACTGGCTTCCCAGGAACCGGGGTGGGGGGGGGCGGGGGCAGAGCTGCCGGCACCTCGGTCTGGCCCGTCAGCCTCCGGAACTGTGAGAAATGAATTTCTGCTGCGTCCAAGCCGCCCCGACCGCGGGACTTGCTACCGCCGCCCTAGTGGATGACGACGGCAGCCAGCACACCTATTCTCCAGCTCAGCCTCTTCCATCAGTTCACGGCGTCTCGCCTTCCGCCGCACGGCTCCCAGCGTTTGCTGTACGAGGACGACAACAGACCCCTCGCTCACGCTCCTGTGCGAGCGGCGCGGGTCCTCCCGAGTGCACAACTGGTGTGAACGTCCCGTCCCTGAGGGAGGGGTTCCTGGGCTGCTGTTCCGCACAGGGCTTCCACGCCGATGAGTGAGTCGGCCGGGAGCGTGCGTGCCTTTTCTGCTTAAAGAGCGATCTAGCTCATGGACATTGCTGTGCCATCCCGACGCTATTTTGACCTGTTGCTCTACTTCGGTGGGAAGCATCTTCCCTGTGACCCCCACAGTGTGACTCGCTGTGGGGGATCCATTCGGTAATGGCCGATTTAGCAGACTCAGCAGCTCAAGACAGCCAGCTCGGCTGCTCCCGGAAGAGGCATCAGGAGCATGAACCTTTGACCTTGCGGGCTTATTTTCATCACCCAAAAAAGCAGTCACACTCCAGGGACCTCTGGGAGTGCCTGACGGGCAGGGTGAGTGAGTGGCCCCCGGAGAGCCCCGCCATCCGCAGCCTGGACAGGACGGGACTGGAGGGAGATTCTCGCACCCGGCACAGGGCCCTCAGCTGGGGAGACGGGGCGGGGTCCAGACTTCATCGGGAGCATGACCTCCGTCCAGCGTGGGGGCCCTGTCATCACGGCCCAGGCACGTGACGCAACCCTGACATTAAGACACAGCAGGCATTTCGTCAGCGACCCCTCCAGCCAGGGCAGCAAAGTGCCTGACCCCTTGGTGAGCAGAGCGAGCCCCGCCCCACCCCACCCAGGGGTGTGAGGAGGGGGCGAGAGGGAGCAGCCTTTCTGTGACGCTTCAAGAGCCTGAATAAAAAATGGAGATGAAATAACTCAAAAGGGTTTGCTGGGGAACAGGCCGCTCAGGAGCCGCCGGGGTCGTGCGCGGAAACCATGGCTGCCTGCAAAATGCTTCTAAGTGCACGGCCCTTCCCCGGGTGAGCGCGCGTCTCGGCCGAGAGACTCGAAACCCTCAGAACCCCACTGTGCAAGGGAGCCCCGGGTCAGGGCTGAAAGCCAGCCCCAGAGGCCAAGGAGCAAGGAGGCCGCGCGGAGCAGGGCCACGCGAGAGCGGCATGTGGCCTGGCCCTCGGGCGCCATCTCCGCGGAGCAGGGGGCAGCAGGCAGGGCTGCCACGGTGCCAACTCCGGGACCCCGCGTCCCCGGGTCCCACCCCGTGGACACACCTCGGCCACAGGATGCGCGAAGCGGTCTGAAGAGCCGGTGCATCTTCCTCTCCACTCATTCTCTCAAAGCTCTGCAGCTCCTGATACTCTGAGACCATCTCGCACCCCCAATCCCCACCCCCCACATGTACCTCCGAACACTTTATCGGGCCCTGGGTTCCCCTGTCGTTTGTCTAGTTGACCCAAGGACCCAGTTACACCATTAAAAAGAGAAGGAGGTGGAATGAGTAGCCTCAGGGGACATCCAGCCACAGCCCGTGGACCCCCATGCCACCCGCCCCTCTCCTAGGGCCGAGCATGACCACCTGGGAGGCGTGGGGGACGGCGGCGGGGTGTCCAAGGAGCATGGTCAGGCCCTGGCGTCTGCAAGGCTGTCCAGGGACCCTAACGAACTGCTCACGGGGCCGATTTGCCTTCTGAACAGAAACCAGCTCCGAAGACCCCCGGAGGAAGTACCTCCGCTCCCCGCCGGGAAGCCAACCAAGCACGGCGTCTTTATGCTCCTTCCCCATCATTCCTCCGCAGCCCTTCCCTGTCCTCGTGCGGGAGAGAGCTGCCGCCGCCACGGAGCAAATGCCAAACTGGCCGAACCGAAGGCGCGACGGAAACCCCAGGGGGTCGGCGAGCACCTGCAGGTGAAAACCACGCAGCGGGAAGCTTCCGGGGGGGAGCGTGTGGGTCCCCCAAGCCCACGAGGTCTTGGACGTGCTAGCTTTGTTTTCAACAAATTCGGCGCCTCCAGTGCACCCTGTTCTGCTCCCCAGGGAGAACAATCAAGCTGTGACAATGATTGAATACGCTGATGCACGCAAAGCACTTACATACATGCACACGAGGGCTCTCATGTTACCATTAGAGTTCAAACTTGGTGAAAGTTTGAACTGTAACATAGTTCGCCCTCTTACGCGCTCTGTGGAGCGGGTGGTTGTTTTACCCACGGTTTGCTGGGGAGGGTCACGAGGCCCCGGTTTGTCACATAAATAGTCTGTGGCTGAGTCAAAGATGCGAATCCTGCCCCTCTGACATTATTGAACCTTGAACTTGGTTTATTAAACCATCGCAGCAACGAACGCACAGCAAAACCAGCCACGATCAAATAGAGACACTTGGGTAAATTCCTAAAAAGAAGAAAACGACCGAGAACACCAAAGGACGTGTTCTAGGAACTCATCCTTAGACCAGACAAAGGACCGGTCTGTCCCAGAGTTGAGTAACACAGTTAAAGTCACGTCACGTCCGGCGTGTGGCAATTCTGGGACCCCCGACACCCTAGAGTGAGTGGCCAGGAAGAAGGTTTATCCGTAGGTATCCTTTGTCGTAAATCGCACTATTACGAAAACAGGTCAACCCCCGTCGGAAGCACACGCTACACAAAGGCGCGGAACCGCGAGGGGGCTGAGCTTCTCCCGACGGGCGATGTTCGAGTGCGTGCGGCCCTCCTACGCCACTGCCGCTGGAACTCACCGCCCGGCGGTGGACTTTTCGGTCACTGATGCGTTGGTGACATTTGGACTATTACCCTCCTAGACCTGGACAACTGGGGGCTTCACCTTATCCACGGGACACTTGGGGGGAGTTTCACGAGACAAGCAGAGGACAGGGGATACGCACCTGGCAGGCATTCCTTCTTCCCTAACGAATTTGCAACGTGGAGCGTGGGATGGATCTTCAGGGGAAGGGCACCCCCACAGCAAACATGCCTTCTCGTATTTGCATCCACTCCTGACTCCCTGCTTCCGTGTGTGAGTCAGCCTTCAGGAACTTCTACGTGTCTGTTTACTAAGCTCCACCTTTCAACGCACGAATCTAGTTTTGATTTTTAATATGTGCTCCCCATACAAACCATCCACGCTCTCCCTCAGAACGGCTTTTCAAAGGCATTTGGACTGATCCACACGACAAACTAAACTTCAAGCAGAGGCAGTGTGCTAAATATTCTAACCCTAAACAAGAAGATGCTAGAAAACTCTCGAAGACCAGCCCATCGCGCTGTACACTCATTGGTGTCTTTTCATCCGGCGCTGCATCTCGCAGGGCTGGCAAACCTCCACAAAGGCCCCCCGAGACCACCGTTCGGGTCACCTGAGCAGCGCGTATTAAAGTGTCCACCACCCAAGCCAACCACTGTCTACCTTCCCTCACTGAAGGACCCCTTTTCACTTTAATGCCAAAGTTATGTCTTCAGAACAAGATGGATAATGTTCTAGAACTATGCCACCCCGACGGAGGAAGCGCTGTATCCTTTCGCCGTGTACTTAAAACCCGTAAAATTTAGACAAATCTTACCGGTGGCCGTTACCAAGGGAGTGAACTCTGTGAACTATTGTTTGGGCCCAAGACAGGAGGTGGCTCTTCCTCTACTGGCCAGAGCATCCCCTCCATCCCAACCACGCTCAAGGCTACAAGACTCTCCTGACCTCTTGACGCCGTTGGACATTGGCCGGCTCAGGAGCACCATCAGGTTGGCAATGAGTAACTGAAGTAGGACTCTCTCAGTAATCCTTTAAGTTGCCCAGATGGGCACACTTACTTTATTCTACGCATTCATTAACTACATGACCCAACTCTTTAACATCCCGTAGGCGGGTGTGTCAGATTCCCACCACGCGCCGCAGAAATCCCCCCACCCCGCCCCGCCCCGCCCCCCACCCTTGCCTCCAAGGCCACGGTCCCCGCAGCCCGGGGCGCCCCTCACCTGCTTCCCGTCCAGGGTGTACAGACGCTTCACCACTCCCGAGTCCAGCTTGATGGCGTCGGTGATGTCGGTGAGCACCTGCTCGAAGGAGTGGGCGGTTTTCTTGTTCAGCAGGATGCGGACGGCCTTCCGCGGCTTCACCCCGCTTCGGATGATGGTGACCAGCTTGGGCCGGATGAAATCCTTGTTCTCCCGCACCTCGGAAGGGCTGCCTTTGGCCGTGGCCAGGGACGACACGGGCCGGGCCGCGGAGGTGGTCTTGACGTTCACCGACCAGTTGGGGTTCACGTTCTTGGTGTACTCCAGCTTCTTGAAGGGCTCGATGGAGCCGCACACGTAGCTCTCGCCTGTGGAAGGGGACAGATTTCAATGCCCTCGAAGGTGAACTCACTCCTTATTTCCTTTTTTCTTTCCTATTTTGGGGGCAGAGCCAGGGGTGACTGTTGAAACCAGGAAGTGTGATTAATCATTAATGAAAAAGAAAGATTTTCAACTTCTGATAGGACTCTGTCAGCAACAGACTGATATTTTGGGAGGGGAAAAAAAGTCATCCTTCCTCCCTTTCTTCACCTCCAGACTGGCGAGAGCGATGCCGTGACTCAGTATACCTCCTAAAGGCACAGGACTGGGTCCTGTGGAATTTAGGAATATTTACAGTGGCAGACAACTTCAAAACCGGAGATACATCTGTCTGCCCCCGGAAGTAACGTAAAAACCGGAACTGGGTCAGCAAACCACTTCTCGAAGTAGCTACGTCATTTGTAAATTTGACGGGACTGTCCGCTAACCGTTTGTAAAATCAAGTAGAATTGCAAAAGGAAGCCAAATGACCACGCTGCCCCTCCTGCCGTCCACGCAGGGAACTGCAGCCCCACAAACCGACCGTAAACAAACACGGTTACGTAAGTGAATGAGAACAGGGGTCCCATGTGAAACACGGTGACCACAGGAAAGGACACCGCCCCGTACAACACGGGAAGTTCTTTCTAACAGAGGAGGACTTCAGTGTTCTCACCAAAAAGATAAAGTTTGTGAGATGATGGGTACGGTGATTAATTACGCAGGAGCCTTCTTTCACCAGCTGTATCGAATAGATGAAACTCTTATTAAAAACGACTTCTTCCTAGGCAATCGGTCGCTGCACAAATACTTGGGTGATTAAGCAGATGTGGACTCACACACACGGACACACACACACACGCAAAGTAATGCATGTGCCACGTGACAAAAAATTATACAATGATTGATCTTACAGATACATATTTCATGAAGTTAGTCAGAGCACTTTGAAATTGAAGGTTTTATAATGGCTCCCCCCCACCCCATGTTAATAAGTCTTTGTAACTGGGGATAGTTAAAAAAGGTGGCAAAGCCTTCCCCGTTGCACGTGGAGTCAGCTAGCACTAATCCTACGCAGTCTACTCACATTCATCTGAATCTTTGTCCTGTTGTAAAACTAACACTGCCAGGACCCAAGACCACAGGATGAGTACGCACGGAAAAGCCACCGAACCAGGGTGTCCAGAGCAGAAAAGCGCAGTGGGGCGGGGGGTGGGGGGAGCACACACTCTGCAAATGTTCTTAAAGCGTGCTCTACCGTGTGTCCGTGTGTTCGTGCGTGGGCCTCGCTAGATGTAGCCCAGACAGTACGAACTTGGCGATCCCTGCTTCGAGCCGCCCAGTGGGTCATGACTGGTCCTAACTACGCTGTTCTCAGGGTTTACGCAGGCAGCAAACCGGGCCCACGGGGCTGCCGGACAGCACATTTCTGAAAGTTTTGTGGGGGGACCGTGCGCATGGGAGGGAGGGCAGAGAACGGGGAGCCTGAGCTCACAGCCTCTGCACCCTTGTGGCTGCGAGTGGGGCCCCCATCTTCTCGGGCTAGTTCATTCTTCTGTCACTGAGGGCTACCCCCACCCCCGCCCTGGGGCCACGTTCACCCTGCCAGGTTTGGGTGCGGATCAAATCAGATAGCAAAGGTCAAAGTGCTCTCAAATGCAGAATTGGTACACAAATGGAAAATGTCTGCAGTTGCAGTAAGCCTGAAAGGAAAATTAAAAAATGAAATTACTAGAAATCAGTGGGCGGGTTTGCAGGGGTGTCTAACCTTGTGGCGTCTCTGGGCCACACTGGAGGAAGAAGAGTTGTCTTGGGCCCCACGTTAAATACATTGCAACACGTAATCACAAAAAAAACCTCTTCGTGTTTTAAGTAAATTTACAATTTTGCGTTGGGCCGCACTCACAGCCATCCTGGGCTGTGGGCTGGACTCCCCTGCAAGGTGCTCATTGTCTCTCGCTGCTCAGTTACCAGCAGACATCCCTTTGGCCCCATCTGGTTGAAGGAGGCCCCAGACCTCCCACAACAAGACACACAGCCCGTCTTTAGTTGGCAAAACCGACCCATCAGAATTCTGAGCTGTTCGGAGATGCCCTATCGTGTAATTATCTGTCACACGTATGTACTAATACTAAGCTAATAAGTTAAACAAAAGCATGGCGGGGTTTACACCTCGACAAAGACAACAAACATTAGGAAAAAAAGTCATTCAGAAAGGGAAGAATTTTTAAAGAACTCAAATGGATTTGTTGAAAGAGAAAAGAAACACTTTTTTCTGTTTTACATCTGCTTCGATAAAGCGCACTCAGAATTCCTAAAAGCTCGACGACTTGGAGAAAGAAGTACTGGTCTGTTTCTAGGACCGGCGGTGAGAAGAAACTTGACCGGTATTTCACCTGCGCTGTCTGTGACTTGGAGGCGCGTCTGCCTGGTGCATCCGACTTAAAGACCGGAAAGGAATCCCGGAGAATCGTGTGCGACTCCAAGAAAGAAGGACACTGAGCTACGAGGTAGGTGACGGCGAACAAAGAGAGGAAGCAGCCGGCCACCAAACCCAACATCACAACCCACACAGCACCATCTTTTAAAATCTGCCGCATTATTCAGGAAGCCAGGAAGTGTCAGGGTGGGTTTCCTTATGTTAATAAGCTTCCATTTAATTGTGAAATTTATTTACCTCAAACTTATCTGGCTCCACATTTTAGCTACTTTTATTTTAATGAGAATTCTGAACATCTCCCCACCACTAGAGACCCAGAGTCTGTTTTAACGCAGTTAAAGTATGATTTTGTAAAAATAAAAAAAAATCAATCACTTTTAAAAATGTGATAGTATCACTGATAATTCTAACTGAACAAATCATGATGGTTCTGAATGGGAAGAATACATGGTCTTGATTTGGTCCAATAGTGCTGGATATCCAGTATCTAATCTCTTTCTTGTTGGGGTTATGAGTTAAGAGATATGTTATATTCTCGAATAGAAAGTCATCAATACATTGCATTCAAGGCCTAACATGAAGTAAGTATGTTAAAGGTCACTGAAAATAACAAAGTGAAACCTTATTATAAAAACTTATAACTGATAATTATGAAACTTAAAATTGCATACTTCTCTTCACGTACACGAAGCCATCCCAAAGCTTCATGGTGCAATTTATACTACAACCAAAAAAATGAAAATTGATTTGACTAAACCAAGGTGTATTCAAGCGAAGTAGCCTGTGATTGTGTGATCTATAATAAGAAATATAAATTTGGTCTTCATACCATTTCTGGCACAGAGCTGCTAAAACTTACCTCGGAATTTGCTAAGAGATAAGAGGTAAAGGTGTCCTGATTTTTGGAACAAGCCCCCCACAACCGCACCTGAGTGCAGGGGGCTGGAGGACAGCAGAACCCACTGTGTGGGACTTCCGGTCCACCCCACTGACCGGGGCAGCGGAGAGGAGCGAGAGGTTGGATTAATCACCAACGGCCAGTGATTTAATCCACCTGCCTAAGCAACCAAGCCTCCACCAAACCCCAAAGGATGGAGCTTGGAAAGCGTCTGCTTGGTGAACCCGTGGCCATTCGGTGACACGCTCAGCCCCTTCCCCACACCTTGTCCTGCGGGTCTCTTCCTTATTACCTTCACAGTAAACTGGTACTGCACTGAGTGAAACTCTCCCTGAGTTCTGTGAGCCGTTCTGGTGAATAAGTCGAACCAGAGGCCTGGGTCATGGGAACCTCCTACCTACCGCCGACCCGTCGGCACAGAGGTGACCTGGACCTGCTGTTGGCATCTGAAGGGAGGCCAGGATAGTCTTGTGGGACCAGGCCCTTCACCTGTCACACCTGAGTCTCCAGGAGGAAAGTATCAGAATTGAGTTGAATTGTAGGACACCTGGCTGGTGTCACAAAGAACTGCTTGGATGTGGAGGAAAACCCCACAAACGTTGGGAGTTTATAGTCCCAAAGTTGCTTTGAAAGCTGTGGGCTGTTTACTGTAGATGAAATGAAACAAGGACAAAAAAAATGGCAAAAAATCATACCCAGTTTAAAGGAAATGGTTAAAAAAAAAAAACCCTATTTACAGGTGGAGCTGGCAATTACTAAACACGGCGACTTGCTGTGGCTGGTTTTTTTTTCCAGTTTATTCAAACCAAAATCTCCATGTTAGGACAGACCCTGAACTTGACGTTCAATGCTCCGGGTGCCAAGGCATCCAGCGAATATCAGGAAGCCCTGAAACAGCGCCCGCCTGGACGGCAGCAGCACATACACCCGCCGGAAAACTCACATTTGCTTCTGAGCACAGCCAGAGGCAAAAAATAGGACAGTTAACAGCAACAGCAAAGGAAGGAAATAAACCATGAAATTAGGTTTGGATCTAACGAATACCTCCTAAAATATCGGAATATAATATCATAGTTTCTTCCCTGAGAGTTTTAGGTATTTTGGGGGGACTTTGGAGAATGGAATAACTTCTTTGCAAGCATATTAGATCATTTTTAAGGTAAAGAAGAGTCCGTAATTTTTGCTTTCAAAAAAAAAATCACATACATATTTTTCAATTATTATATTTGCTGTTATTCTTCAAAGTGTGCAAATAAAGTTTCCTAACAAAGTTTATTATTTAAAAATCTGCCAAGGAAATTCACCCAGGCCACAGCCTCCGATTGGGGAGTTAGAGAACATCTCTCAGGCGGCCCCAGACCCTGGGGGGACCAGGCCTTGTGGGGTCGGCCAGGAATGCGGGTCTCTGCCAGATGCCACCGGAGTTTGCCAGGTTCTTCTCCTCGCTGGAGGGTTCTTGCAGCTAAGACGCACGGCTTGTGAACCGCGGCTGTGACGTTGCAAGACCTCAGGCTGAAATGACCTCATCTCCATCCCTCACATCCCTGCCTCCTCTCGGATCCCTTTCATTCCCACACGTGCCACAGTCAAAAGTATTTTAAGTGAGGGATGCGCACGATTTTTTCCCTTTTCCCAGAGGAGAAACCTTCTCATTGAAAACTCTGGCGATTACAATGCAGTGCTGTGAGTTGCTGCAAGAGCGGGGAGAGCTCCAATAGACACCGGACCCTCAGAGGCTGAGCGGGGTTCAGTTACAGGGAAGGCGTCACTTACAGGATGAAATATATCATAAAGGGCCTCCCGGAGGTTATAGTCTGCGCGACTGCCTCGCCGACAGGCAGCGAGCTTCCGGCTTTACCGGGAGGGCGCTGGGTTAGGAACCCACTTCAATGCACTCTTAAAGGCGAGAAAGCAGATCCCCGAAGGCGCTCACGGGCCGTTGCTCCGCGAAGTCCTTCGTAATATAACAGCACATAAAACAAGCTGATCGAGGGCAAAATCCTACAGTTTGTCAGGCCTGTGGAACTTGCCGACTTCCCCACTCGAAGCAACAGAAAAATAACGGGAAAGGAAGAAATGGGGAGGGCCGATTTTTTAAAATTAAAAACTGGTATAATTGTGACTTAAAGCAACTAAACTAAGGAGGGAGAACAGACTGAGGACTTACAACAAAGGATTAATATAATGCGCAAATACATTGTCATTTACTGAAACACGAGGTACGAAAATGTACGGCAAAGCATAAAAAACACCGTAAAACATAAAACACCGCTGGAGACAGCATGGACCGCTAACAACCCTTCTGGACAGCGACACGGCAAACTGCATTGGAAGACGTAAACGTGTTCATTCTCTCGGCTAAAAGTTTCTCCAGACAAATGGGAGAACAGCAATAACAAGCCTGAAACGAGTACAGACACCACGGGCCATGACATGTAAAAATCTGAAGCAGCCAACTGAACCCTCAATAACAGGGACAAGGCCTAAACTAGCCGCCCTGGGGAGCGAAAAGGACCCTAAATCCCAAGCTCGTCTTCGAAGACCTTAGAAGGCCAGGTGCGTTACGCGAAGGGATTTCGCCAAAGGGCAGGGAGTGGTCGTGGGCAGCTCAGTGGTCCAGGCCACTCTTAATTCGGAGGAGGAAAGACTTCCCTTCCCCCAGCCTATCAATCCACAGGAAGAAATGGAACCCACGCTGGCCTGGGACGGGAAGCAAGGGTCCGATTCTCAGCAGCCGAGAGGAAAGAGAACCGCATTCCAGACCCAGCTCCACTGCCCGGTCCGGGAAGGGGATGGTGAGATGTTAACGTGTCTTTCTCCAAGAATGACTCCGTGGACAGAGCAAGACCACCGGAGGCCCCCAGGTCTGAGTTTCAGGCATCACCCCCGGGACTTGGAGGGATCGCGCTGGCTGCGGTGGGGAGGGACGGGACACAGAAGCCCAGGTGGCGTCCGGAAAGCAGTTCCAGCAGACCGGAGGCGATGGGGAACCTCACACACGGCACCGGGGACACACAGGAGGAGATGCGACTAGGAGAGCTTAGCAGGCAGCGGGAACCGGAGCCGGCAACTGACCGGACGCGGGGCCCACGGGAATGACTGGCGGTCCACAACCCTGAGAAGACGACACCGAAGCGACCGTCTGGGCCAGCCTCCCGTGCACCGCAGCGGATCAGATAAGAAGGGGAACACGCCTGGATGAGCTGCGGAGGAAGGACGCTAGCCTGGCTGGGCGCGGACTGAAGGTGAAGTTCCTAGGAGCCAGCCAGGTGGACACGGGCAGCAGCGGCTGGCAACCCGGCCCGGAGTTTGGGAGGGGGCGGCATCTGCCGCGGCAGCAGCCAGAGGAAGGAGCAGGGAGAATTAGAGAAAATGCCTGGGGCAAACCATGCCCAGCCGGACCGGGTGAAATCCAGGGTCCCGCCCGTCTTCGAGATGCGCCCGGAGACAGAGGCGCTGATGAAGGGAACCAGGAGCAACCAGGGGCCTGGAGCCGTGGAAATGAAGAAGCGGCAAGTACGCGGCAGGGACAGACTCGGATGTCAGCCCTCGATGCTCCAGGGACAGCTGGAGGTCACCGGCCTGGCCTTTAGCGGGCCCCATGCAGCCCTGCACCCGGGCGCGAGGCCTGCCTTCGCTGATCTCTCCATTCATCCTCCCTTTCCGTTCCTCCCAGCGCTGTTTACTGAGTATTTGCGACCGCCACGTCAGGCGGCGAGGACGCCAACGGCTCTGTGACGTCCAGTGACCGTGCTGTGAGATAAATGAGTACGGGAGAGTGTGTGGGGCTAATCCAGGGCTCGACGATCCTGGGAGGCTGAGGACGCAAAGGCAGCAAATGCTGTGTTTTGTTTTGTTTTGTTTTGTTTTTTTCTCACAGAGGGCTGTGGGGCTGGAGGCCAGCAAGACCAAGGCAGGGCTCTGGGGTTGGGACGGGGATGCTGCGGAAGGCAGGTCCCCCGAACAGCTGCACGTAGCAGAAAATGCTCTCACCCTCGCTGCCACCCTGTGAGGTGAGTGTGAACACACCCTGTGTCACAGGGCACCACGAGGCACACAGCCACAGGCAGCTCGCTCAGGGTCACAAGGCGGGCAAAGCAGGGTCAGGATTCAAGGGAAGGGGGCCCGACTCCAGAGCCAAGACCTGACAACGAGGCCGTGCACCCTGGGAGGTCGCCCACCCCACCCTCCTCCTGGGAGATGCCAAGGAGCCGAACCAAGCGCATCAGTGAGTCACAGGAGACAAGGCCAGGCCCGGGGGAAGGGCAGAGCCAGATCGCCGGGAGAAGCACATTAAAGACTGAAGGTGCATTGCCCTGGCTGGTGTGGCTCAGTGGATTGAGCATCGGCCTGCGAACCAAAGGGTCATCAGTTCGATTCCCAGTCAGGGCACATGCCTGTGTTGCAGGCCAGGTCCCCAGTCGGGGGCACACGAGAGGCAACCACATATTGATGTTTCTCTCCCTCTCTTACACACCGCACTGTCTAAAAATAAATATATAGACCGAAGTACATGTGTTCCATTCTTAAGCAGAAAGCCACCAGGAAGGGGTGGCTCAGCATGAGGTGCGTCTGTGGCCAGGTCGCAGGCAGGACACTTGTTTGAAGATGACTTATGGGAACATGGAACACGTGTGTCCCAAGGGTCCTGATCTAAGAGAGGCTGTGATGGGGATGCAAAAGCAGGGTGAGGGGTGGGGGGGGAGACACACAGATTCTGTAAAGGAAAGCGAAGCCGAGAAGTGCATTTTTCCTTGAGGAGGCCATCCCGTAGCAGCACAGGGAGCAACAAGACTTTCTACAGTGCACGCCGTAGAGAAAAGCACATCACTCCTGGCGTCGCGCAGGGTAACGTTGTTAAAAGGGCACTAACGCCTCGGAAACGAATCATGGCGCTGGAGAGGGGAGAGCAAGCTGGAGACGTGTCTTGGGCAGCATCCACGGAACTGGGCGACAGCGTGGACGGAGGGGGACAGGAGGGAGAGGTCGAGGGTGCCGTGGGGTTAGAGGGCGACACCGTTCACCAAGACGCGGAGCGCGAGACGAGGAATGTGTTCTCGGTGATGGAAAAGGATGACTTCACATTCGTACGTGTTAAGTCTGAGGGGACCAGGGGCCAGAGCATCAGCTTGGCATGCCCGGGGGGGGGTGGGGGTGGCGTGCAGAAGAAAGGTCTGGTGCGGAAGTAGCTAGCCTTAAAAGAGCGGTTAAGAGAATGGGAATCGAGCACATCACAGGAGACGACCCCAAGCCAGGGAAGTGTTTGAAGGGGAGGCGAGAGCAGGAGGACACTTGGAGGACTAACTGCGGCGGGCAGAGTCCACCGGTCAGCGCCAACAAGGGCAAGAGGTGAAGGAAAACGAGATATTCACATAGCTTCAGAGTTTCTCCCCCAAGCAGGGATTAATTATACAGGGGAAGACAGCAACTTCAGAGTGAAGATGCTGGGAGACGTCCCCTGAGCCCCCTGGTCACGTGACGCAGCAGCCTCTGGTCCCCGGAAACGACGCCCTGAGAAGGACGCCCCGTCCCGTCTGCGGAATCCTCGCGGCAAATGCGCGACTTCCACCTCGTCATCAGGGAAACCCCCACGGAGGGGCCTTCTGCAAAGCCACTGGCCAAGCGGTACTCTTCAACAAACTCAAGTCGTTGAAGTCAAGGAAAGACTGGGTCACTGTCACACTTGGAGGAGATGAAGGGGACACGACACCTACATGCAATGTGGGATGCCGGACCCTCTCCCCCAAAAAAGGGAGGGCGTCAGGGGAACAACTGATGAAGGCCGAGGAAAGCCTGCGACTGAGTTCCTTTCAATCGCACGCTGCGGCCATTGTGGCGAGTGGGGGAAGGGCGCGGCGGGCCGTCCAATCCTGTGACACTTCTAATAAGCCCCAATTAATTCCAAATAAAAATTAAGAATGAAACAGGCAGCCTGGGAGAAAAATAATTGAATCTCTGCCTTACACGTGGTACCAGTATCACTTCCATGAGAATATTTTTTAAATGAAAACATAAAAGCTCAGGGAAAGAAAATGAGGGAAGAGCTTTACAACCTCACAGCACCGAGGGCCCAAGAGGCACGAAAAATCCAGCCGTGAATGAGACAACTGATACATCTGAGTCCATAAAATGCTGCAACTCTGCCCGGCACAAACACACAATAAACCAAGTCGCAAGGCAAAGGCCCTTGCTTCACACTATTCCCACACGCGCAGCGGAGAGCAAATGGTGTGAAGGTTGGGGAAACTGAGGCAGTGTTGGGCAAATGTGACCAAAGTTCAAGGTTGATCACTGGCAGGGGCAGGCCTGCAGTTCAGCTTCCCTTACGGAGGGTCCAGGGTTTTAAAACATGTAGGTCCACCCGGGAAGCAAATTCTAGGAGTGACATGCACAGTTTACTCTTGAGTGTGTGTGCAGGCACATGTGCCTGGACACATGAGGGATCACACGCACCCACACACACACATACATGCATTCTCCAGGCCAAGCACCAGCTCTCCCAACACATTGAACCAAATTTAGGCATCATTATCCGTGAGTAATAATAAACCAGTACCGGTGACCACAGGACCGTCAAAACAAAGAACCTCACCAATGCCTTTGTAACTCAGAATTTTTAGTCCGAGACAAGTGAGAAAGAACAAGCTTTAAAAAAATTACAAGTTAAATACACCTGTCACCGCACCTTCGACACAGATTTAAAACTCAAACACCGTCATCTTGGAAGGGGGAATGAGAAGCTAATAACGTGCATTGACGTTTCCACAAAATTAGGATGTAAAGTGAGAGACAGGAACCTCATGGTGAACGCGCAGCGACGGTTTGCATTTTAACAGACTAAGCAAAATGCAGTTGACAAGGGGGCGGATCTAAACGAACCTCCAGCTCCTCCTACGCTGAGCGCAGCTGCGTGCTAATTGTCAGCGTTACCCGTGAGGGGGGAAGTAAGGCAGCATGTCAACGTGCACACGCGACCGCAGCAACCGCTCCCTCGGTCAGAAAAAAAAGCGTTTTTTTCCGAAAGTAATTTTTAACATCAGAATATTTAACCTGCAGTTGCTTCGTATCGATTGGAGAGAAAAGTAACTGGAGACAAATGAAAATATTAAAGAGTTTCTGGGAGCAGAATTCTTGGAATTAAGTCAAGGTTAAAAACATTTGTTTTCAAGTAGGAACTAATACAATAAAATTCTTTTCAGCTCTGGCTGGTGCGGCTCACTGGAGTGAGCACAGGCCTGTGAACCAGAGGGTCACTGGTTCGATTCCCAGTCAGGGCACATACCTGGGTTGCAGGCCAGGTCCCCAGTAGGGGGCGCACAAGAGACAACCACACATTGATGTTTCTCTCCCTCTATCCCTCCCTTCCCCTCTCTCTAAAAATAAATAAAAGCTTTAAAAAAATAAAATCAAATTCTGTCTAAAAGCCACTCAGGCCTCCTCCTTCAGTCCCCTCCTAGTGGCAGCTACGAGATCAAGCATCTGCACCAGTTTCCTGACTGAAACCCTGACCCTCCCACCCCGTGCGGTGTGACCTGGAGCAGATCGCTGAACCACCCTGCACCTCACGGTCCTCATCTTAGCGTTAGGGCGATAACAGGCCCCCTAGAACCGCGGTGAGAATCAAATGTGTTCGCCTATGCCAGACACACGCCCGCCCACGACAGGCTCTCACGACGAGCTTCGGTCAGGCCCGAGTCTCTCGGAGTGGGCGTTCTTTTGTGTTAAAAAACTGAGGAAGGAGGTTGGAGGAAGCATGCCGACCGTGAGTAGTGGGTTGGATCTGCCATTTCCCATCTCTCACACCCTATGCTGGTCGGACGGATGGATGGAATCATGGGAGTACCTCTGGGTCTGATTGAAGTGCCCCTCCCACCACAGATGCTGCACAAGCAGTTCTAGAACAGAGTGAAGAGCCAGGCCCGGCGCTCTGAGCATGGGCTTGGGGATCTTGGCATCTTCTCCTGATTTAATACCCTCAGCCCTCAAAGGGACGCTCTGGGGACTAGCCATGAACCTGACTTTGCATCTGATCTTTGTCCAGATCCCTGGGAACAATCCGCCACATGTTTTCTTTATCCTTGTATTTTCCCAGGTCATGAAAAGGACAGGGCACAAAGCTGATGCAGAAAGATTTCTTGGGCATTCTTCCCCTTTAATTTACTGGAAGTTCCAACATCTGAACAGAAGGAAAAAGGCCAAGTCTACAGGCATCTTGGCAGGGCGACGAGTCATCAGAAAGAGATGTGAATTCCCACCAAGTGAACGCGCCAGAGCCAGGCTCCCCCACACGCTCCCCAGTCCAGCCCCACGGAGCCTGCCCTGGCACACCAGACAAGGACAAAGGGAAGGAAAAGGAGGGAAGACATGGAAGCCCTCGGCCTCGATCACAAACAAACTCTGCCTTCAGAGGAGGACAGGAGGGCTTGCCTGTGTGTGGTCAGGGCAAAGCAACCCCGAACTCCACAGGGTTCGGGTGGGGTGAAGTGCTGGAAGGCAGGCTTCCCGTTTTCCCGCATGGGAGAAAGAGGACTTTACAGGCAAGGGGCTCCCCCAGGACCCAACAGGAGAGCCGGGCAACGGCCTCTGGAGCAAAGACGAACTCAGGGGCAAATCCAGCCACTCCAACCTCCGAACTCCCTGCCGCTACGTATTCCTCCATCGGGACCTTGAGACCTTGATCTCAGAAAAACCCACTCTCCAGAGAGGGTCGGCTCTCTCTCTCTCTCTCTCTCTCTCTCTCTCTCGTTGTACACCTGAGCGTGAACTTTGTCCCCATCACTTCTCCCCAGGTCATTTTCCTCTGCTTACGAATTGTCTAAGGCGATGGGAGGCTGTGCGTCCTGCTCCAAGGGGGTGCTGCCGAGGGGAGAGCAGCCGGAAGCAGGAAGGACACCCAGCCTTGCAGGGACCCAAACAGTCCTACTTCCACATGGAACCTCCAAACCAGACTATGACCGTGAACCTGAATCGGCTTAAAGAATAAACTGAACAGCCTGAGTCCTTTAAATCCTCAGGTACCACAGAGAGAAAACAATCCTACGAAACTTAAAGGAAGCATCGTACTGAGAAGAATTGCTGGAAAATCCAATCGGGGTCCAGCATCACCGCCAGCCACCTTGTAACCACAGACCTGTCACCTGATGTTTTGGGACCTCAGCAACCCCCCCCCCCCACCACCCTGTGAGAAAACTAATGGCTGCAATGCCTATCTAGACTTCCTTTCAACTCTAAAATTTCAGGGTCCGTTCAATATTTTCAGTGCAAGTGCTTCCAAGACACTGTGATAGCAAAAGTTCAATTTTCATCTAGAAATGAATATGAAGAACTATGTGATTAAAGATATAAAAACGGACTTTTAAAATTAATGTAGCGTGGGGGTGAGGAAGAAACTAGAGTTCTCGCAGTCCGTTATTCTGAGCTAGCTGACCTAATACCACTAGGTTTTGGGGGAGTTTTTTAGACTGCGGTAGGTAACTATAGCAACATGCAAGGTCAACATGTGGAGCAAAGAGGATCGATTGATCAGCAAACTAGGGCGAGGAAGGCTGCCCCTTCGCGAGTGGGTACTGGCTAGGGGACTGTGGACACATGGGTCCCCAACCGCGCCCCCCGGCCCCTGGGCGTGACCCCTCCGCGCTCACCTTCCACCAGCTGGTCCAAGCTGGAAACCTTCTTCAGCCCGTCGATGGTGTAGATCGTTCTCACCCCCTGGGGCAAGTTCACGTTATCCGACAGAGTCCGGGTCAGGTCCGCCAGCAGGGCCTCGAAGGACCGGAAGCGGTCCGGGGAGACGGCGTACACGATGCCCTTGAAGTAGCGGTCCCCGTTGCGGTAGAAGCGCACCTTCTTGGCCTTCTTCTCGGAGCTGAGCGTCTGCAGCGTGCGCGTCCGGTAGAAGCTGCAGTGCGCGCTGTGCGTGGGGCTGGGCAGCCCGTTGGCCCGCGAGCCCCGGCTGTACCGCTGCGCCTTGTCCCGCTCGTCGAAGTGCTCCAGCTCCATGTCTCTGCCCAGGGACATGGTGCGCGCCGTCCGAGTCCGACCTGGCGGGGGGGGGCGGCAACAAGAGCAGAGGCGCGCGCTTAGGCTATTTTAAGATCCTGATGGGAGAGGCTCAGCTTGGGAGCAGCTGGTGGGAACGGCGCTGTGGCTGAGGATATATTTAATAGGCGCTATCAGGTTGGGGGCGAGAAAGAAGACCACAAAGGAGGAGGCGGGCGGGTGGAAACAGCTTATTCATCCACCTTAGTTTGATTAGAAACAGCTCCCGGGGAACCGACCCCCTAACAACGCCTGGGGCTTTGAGTGGCTGCGATTTCCAACAGTCACAGCAAACCTATTTACAGACGAAGAAACCAAGTCACGAAAAGGAAAAAAATTTAAAAAACCCTCCAAGGGACACAGCTGAGAAATGCCTGAACCAAGAACAGGGACCCTGAAGCTCCAGGTGGCCGGCAGGGAGGGCAGCGTGCTAACCCTGGTGGCAGGCGGAAAGGAAGCTTCCACGTCACCATCCGGCTACAGGGATGGGTGGGCCAGGAAATAAAGGCGCGGGCCGCGTTTCATCATCGGTTGTCACCAATCCTTAGCGTCTGTGCTCCCCATGGCCAGATGGAACCCATCTGCAAGTTCTACCAGCTCAGGGGAGATTTTCCAACACGCTCACACATTCAACAGACATTGTTTTAAACAGCGAATTCACCATAACTTCTTGACTTCCATTCAGTGCTTCAGAGAGACTGAGCTAAAAAAGGAGGAAGAGGAGGGAGAGGAAGAGGAAGAAGAGGGGGAAGTGGGAGAGAAGAACCACAAAAACAATACCAAGAAAGGATGAAAGGGCTTTGGCTTGCCTTCCACTAAGCTGCCTGTCTCGGTCGTGGAGGATCTTGGGGCTCGGAGGCACGGATACAGACCTGACCCCACGCTAGCTGTGCGACCTTGAGAAACCTGCCTGGTCCACGTCCTTCCTGAACCCCGCAGGGCAACCACCGCAGTGAACAGTAACCACCGAACGCGTTAATATACATAAAGCACTTAACACGGTGTCTAGCATAAGTGTTAATATTTTTATTGACAAACTCTGCCTTTCTGTTCCTGACTCTGTCCAAGAAAGAACTAGTGCGACCAGACTCTCCCTGTTCTGGTAGGGGAGGAGGCTCCTGGTGAGCAGGACTTCCACCTGTGACCTCCAGAAAGGGAGGCCACGCTCCGTGGTCCCCGTTGCCTCTCCGCCGAGCCTGCCAACAGCTGTCTCTGCGACCAGATCGCCCTTGCTGAGGGGTCAGCTGATAAAGGCTGGTGGGGTCGCCCCTTTGGGGGGATCTGTGTTTTATCAGGTTAATCTAGCAAGGGGAAACAGCCAGAATTCAAAGCAAGGAAGTTCTCCGGACAGTGTTTCGGGAAAGTGCAGGGCGACTTATGCCCACGTGCTCCCGAACTCCCGCCTTGGTGGTGATGTCCTCTTTCCCCAGAGATCAGTCCGAACCAACCCGAAGCACCGCCGAGGCACCCCGACCTGCCCGTGAGCTCCGGCCCCTTCAGAGCGGCTACAACTTCATGCCCAAAAGCACATGTCCTCCCGAAATGAACCGAGCAGAAAAAGCTAATGTTTATTGAATGTCTGTGACGTGCCCGGCACTATCAGTCTGCCGCCCACTGTGGGGTAACAGGCTCACCACTCCCCTCCAAACCTCACGACAGGCCAAGGAGGCAGGTAACGCTGTGACTGAGGGTGAGACCCGAGGGAGGTGGGATTTGAACCCAGGTTTCCTCTGCCTCACTCTGAAGTTGGCACACCCTCCGGGCGCCCCCATGAGCTGTGGCCCGGAGGTCTAGACCCCCTGGGATCAGACCTGCCCAGCAGGTCAAATGGGGACTTGTTGAGGCCCTCCCTCCTAACTCGCTGTCCTCGTGGGCAGCCGCTGACCTGCGGCGGAGTCCACAGGAGGCGGTGGTCAGCTGGCCTCCAATGTCCCCTTCACCTGCTCGTTCTGCTGCTGACCCCAGCGGGGGAGGGGGCAGGGTGGCAATTTAAATTGGGGGTGACAGGGCCTGGGAGCAGCTCCCGTAAGCAGAGAGGTTGCGGGTCCAGGTAAGCTGTCGGTTTGATTCCTGGTTGTGGGGTGTATGAAAGACGACCGACTGACTTTTCTCTGCCACATCAGTGTCTCTCTCTCTCCCCCCACCTGTTCCTCTCTCTCAAAAGCAACTTTAAAACAAATATCTTTGGGTGAGGATTTAAAAAAAATTAAATCGGAAGTGATTATTAGCTCAGTGTACTTTTTTCCCCTTCTAAATAAGAGAACTACCTCATGCCTCTTAACGTGCATTTTCCAGGAAAAGTCAGAGCATATATAGTCAGGTATCAACCGGTTGCATTGATTTCGAAGTTAGATAATTTCAAAAACAATCATCAGTTGCTATCCTGCCCTTCAGGCCACTAGTCACTGAGTAACAGAACCAATATTTTGCCCACCATACCATAACCCCTCCTACTTTTTAAAATTTGCTATGGGAAGGAGCCCTTTGTCTTCCAGAAGGGGACCGGGGACATGATGCCACCAGTCGGCACACCCGTCCACCAAACTCTTCCAACTTGCAAATCAGAAAGGCTGGGCTGGCTTCCGAAGAGCGTGTTTTCTTTTTAAAGCCGGGGGATCACTCTTCCGACCCTAGGATTTCCTCCCCGAGTCTGTACAAACCCAAAGGAAACCGGTAGGACCCTAGCCAAGGATGGCACGGTGGCCCCACCGGAGAGCCTATCTAGTTCGAAAGTGTTCTGGGCAAGTCACGATCTGCAAGGCCCAAAAAATTGAACAGGCTTTTAGAACCAAGAATCCCACAGCAAGTGGGAAAAAAGATCAATGAAGAGAGAAAAGCATATTTCCTCAAACGGGACCACACCGTCAGCCAGGGCAGGGACCGGCCACATCTGCCAACTTCCCTCGGCTGCGCCTGCCCGGAAGTCGGCGCTGATGTTGGCAACGAAGAAAAACCACACTCAAAGTGAAATCACCGTCCAGACTGCGGCCACCACCAAAGGAACATCACCGACTGCATGACACATCCAGTAATTACGTGAGGCATCAAACTAGGCAGGTTTCCCGGGCCTTGGTGGGCTCGGTCGTCCACTTGACCCAAGAAGGCTCACCGGGCCTCTGCCAGCACACCGGGCAACGCACCCAGCCACACACTCACAGACCACGGGGGGCTAAGGCCCGGGGACACATGTGCAGTGTGGCACCAAGAAAGTAACCACGCAGCCTGAGCCAAAGAGATCACAGACACCTGGGGTGGGGGAAGAAGTTGGGGGGCGGCGAGGGGGCGGCTCTCATCCCAGATGTTCCTATAAGCGCTGCCAGGCCAAGAAATCAGCGCCCTCCCTCCCTCCATTGTTCCCTGGGGACTTCTCACCCCTGGAGGAGCCTGTAGTCATCCCGCTCCAGATGAGCGCCTGAGTCTTTTCCCTCCACCCATCACCCCGAGGCACAAACGTGGCCGCCTCTCAGTCAGTGCGGGGCCCGGCAGGCCCCGGGGCCCGGCTCCGCGGTGGACCGCAGCGCAGGTGGATGGGCAGCTAAACTGAGAGGCGCACGCAGCGGCGGTGCACGCGCCCGGCCGCACGCAGACCTCGCGGGAGGTGTGTGAATGCTTTCCACTGTGTCTGCACGGAACCTCTCAAAAATCCCTCCTGACCGGCGACCATGTGACATTTCACACTTAAAACGCTGTCCTATTTTCCTGTCCCTGCCCAAGGCGACTTATTTGGGAACACTCCTAACACGTATTCAGGGAACAGCCTGCACCGTGGCCGCGGCACGCGTGTGCGCCCTAATCTGGACACACAGCCACTCACAGGCGCGGGGAGAGGGAGCCGGTTGGAATGAAAGGTAAAGTAGCGGATTTATTTCGGGATGCCTTTCACCTCATCCGTCTCCTACCAGCATCTTCTGGCCACATGCAGCCGCGATCCCTAGCAAGCCCGGCTTGCAAACGCAGCCTCTTTTGTGGGCAATGCGGGGCTGTGCGTGCGCTCCCACCAGGAGGAAAATGCCGGCCTCCCTCCGCGTGCTCTTAGCACTGCAGGTACCAACGGCTACGGCAGCGGCCTCGCTGTCCCCGAAGGAACTTGAGGCGCTGCAAGGGTACTTGCAACACCCACACTGCAGCCGTCAACCACGCACAGACCGCCCCATCCTCCAGCGCACGCCACCCTCGCGGGAGAGAACACAATAAGAGGCCTGGCCCGGCCACTCCTAGGCGCAGACTTGGTCCTCGTTCCGCGGCGAGTTCTGACAATGACCAGCCCCGCGCCCAGCCCCTCCGCCCTGGCTCTCCTTCTCCCGAACAACGGGGCGAAAAGCCGGAGCGGAGGCGTGGGTGGGTGGCGCTCGCCCGACTCCCCATTTTAAGCCCTGAGGCACCAGACAAAAGAGGCAGGTGCCAGCAGCCCCGGGGCCGCCCGCACACATCGCCCGGGGCCGGGGCCGGGCTGGCCAGGCCGGCAGCGCCTTTCGAGGAACCGCGGGCGGGGGGGCGGCGGCGGGCCGAGCCGGGCGTCCGCCCTGCCCTCAGCGCCCCTCGATCCCCGGGTCCCCACGGCCGTCCTCCCCGCAGCTCCCCTCCCCAGCGACCGCAAACCACGCACCGGTCCGCCGAGAGACGCCGCCGGGGCTCTTTGTGGCCGCCTCCTGGTGCTGTCCTCGCCGGGCTGGGCGCGGCCGGGGGGCGGCAGGGGCTGGGGCTGGGCTGCCTGGGCTGCGGGAGCGGGAGCGCGGGCGCCTGGGCTTCGGCCGCTAGTGCAGGGGCGCGCCCGGGCCCGTCCTCCTTGACACGCGGCGCTCCGCACAACCTCGCTGCAGCCTCGCTCCGCGCTGGGCGGCGGCGGCGGGCGCGCTCCCTTCTCTTGTAGCGCTCCCGCCCGCACGCCCGCCCCGCTCCCTCCTTCTCCGCCTCCGCGTGCGCGCCCCGCGCCCCCGCCCTGCTCGGCAGGGCGCACCCACCGCGGCTGCGCCCGGCCCGCCTCCCGCCCCCCCTCACCCGCTCGGGACGCGGCGACCTCCGTGCCTGTGGCCTGAACAACCCCCTACACCTCCGGGTCCCCAGGAGCGGCTGGTGGTCAGGAGACACGGGCAGATCAGAGGGTGGACCTGGGCCCGGTGGAAAGGAACGTGGACCGGCAGGGTCTGAGCCAGGCCGTGTGCAAGGCGGAGAGGCGAGGGTGGCTCAGTGGGGAGACCCCCTCCCTCGGGGGCAGCTAGGTGAACGGCCCGGCACACACACACCCTGATGGGACCCCCTGGCCTGAGGACACCTTTCCCAGGACCCTGGAGGCCAGGAGGGCACCGTGCTCAGGACAGTGTCCTGACAGCGCCCCTCCTGACAGCGCCCACCTGCGCAGCCCCCTCCTTGGAAAGGGGCAGGTCGGCGCACAGACCCCACCCATCGTCTCCACCGGAGCCTAAGAACTGAGTCACCCTTGAAACTCAACTGACCTCTGCTTGGAGCCAAATATGTCACAATAGGCTCTTGCTAACTACGGAGCCCGGTTTCACTGCGGGGGGCCCCCTCGTGGCCGCCAGCCCAGCTGGTCGGCGCTGGAAAGCCCCGGGCTCTCTCTCAGGAGGCAGGAATGTGCCGAGCCCAGGCCGGTCACAGCTGCCACCGGGCTTGGCCCTCCGGTCCGGGCAGCGGGAGCAGGTGCGGACTTCTGGGAGCCTTCCTTGCTGCAGGGGGCAGCCCGAAGGTTGACCCCCTGACCTCCTGGCTGCCAGTCACGAATTCATGCCAATATGTTGTTTCCTGACGCGAACGCACGCACCTTATTTTTCTACCCCTGAGCTTGCACCCGTTGATGGAAAATCAGAATTCTATGTTTCTCTTCATCATCATTGAGCCCAGTGATGCATTTGACTACGTATCATTGTTAAGAACTATTCTGAAATAATTTCAAAGTGTCACGGAAACGCTGAATAATTGTCATCTGTGATCAACGCAGCTCATGCACGCTTGGGATTCAACAAGTGCTGTGATGTTGCTTTCTTCGAGCTGCTGCGTAGCCCAGGGAGGAGAGTACAATGAACTCACCAAATTGACTACATGCAAAGTCCCGAGCCGATTCCTTCAAGTTCTAGTGCAAAATGAGGGCCAGGGGGCAAGTGCAGAGGAAATGTGCAGCCACGTGCATTTTCTTGAGACGAGAAATCAGACCTGTTTCTCTCTCCAGCGACAAACGCCAAGCAATTTCTGCCGAATGCTAAACCGGGAAATAAATTCCATCTTCTCACCTAACCCTTGCGGATCGTCTATCATGGTCATTTCTGAAGCACTTTAAGTAAGTCAACAGTATCTCACCTCTCTCCTAGCTTTCCCACCTGGGACCTGCAGCTGATGTGTTCAAAGAAACCCCTTTCAGTTTGATGCGCTCAGCTGCTCTCACCAGAAACAGTGGGGCGCCATTAACCATTGAGGACACCTCATTGTTGCATAATGAATAATTGAGTAGATGAGCATACTAAATAGGACCCCACCCCACCCCCACCCCCAGCCAACCGCACTGTGGTCCCATCCTTTAGGCAAGGACAGCAGGCTGGTGCTCAACGGCACCGGGTGTCCAGACAGAAGTCCCTGCCGAAATGCTAGAGTTACTTGCAGGGCCGCCTTTGGCCGATCTAACACCTGCTCCATCATAACTCTTGCTCGAGGTGAAGTTTCCTGGGAAACTCCAGTCCAAGCAATTTTCAAAAACTGGTGTTTCCTCCTTTCCACTGCCAGGAGGGCGATCAAAGACGCAGCTGGAACGAACGCACCCTTTTCCCAGGAAAACCAGGAGTTAACGGAGATCCCAGCCTAACTGCGAGGCTGAGGCTCTTTAAGCCGGGGGACCCTGGCCGCTGCTCCCAGCAGCCACAGCTCTGCGCCCTGCGCGGTGACAGCCGGCTGGGCCACAGTTCCATCGCTGGCTCCTGTTAGCTTGCTTTTGGCTGCACGGGGGGCGGGGTGGGGGAGGTTATGTATTTTCTTATTTCGTTCCCACCAGAACCATTCCTGGTAGACATGCCTGTCCGCACCTGCCAGGCAGGAAGTAGGCCCAGGACGTTCGACTCATTGGCCTGCCGTCCGTCCCGTGAAATGAAGAGCCCAACTCCGCTTTTTAAAAGCCCCACTGGTTTAAAATTTTCAATCCTACGGCCTTGTGCTCGTGAGCAGCACGGAACTCGAGTGTGACGTTTCATCTCTTTAAGGAAAATGCGGTCTTTCGATCAGGGAATTTATTGTTTCCCACCCGGCAGAGGACAAGCCCTGCTGTCGCGAACACGGCGTCCCGAAGGAATGGGGACCACCCAGTGTGTCCACGCTGAGCTGACGTTTCCGTGACAGCGCTCGCACGTCACGCCCTGGGACAAAGTGGACGGACGATTTCAGCTTCTTGCGCTTTTTTCCTCCCGTGGAAGTAAACCAGGCGCAAACTGGAGCGGAGAAATAGAATCGGAGATTCTGTGGCCAGTGTTGGTGGTGTGCGGTTGTCACCACCTCCCTCAACCTCCATCTCTCAGACCTGGCCCCGGCCCGGCAAGGGTGGTGTGACTGGGGACCCGGGTGACTCAGTGGTTCCGGACACGCTGCTTCTCTTTCAAGGAGACTAACACGGAATCCAGGCACGCCCACCACCGACTCGTCCGCTCAATTAAAACCTCCATGCCTGTCACATCGTTCGCTCACTCTGGTCCCCCCCGTCTGTTCGATATGTTCACCTGCATGTGGGGGACCTACGTCCGGGGCTTGGTGCTTTCCTGCCTACCTTACTGTCGTGTATTGCTCTTTGATCCAATTGTCTAACCTGCCGCGTGAGATCCCTTTGGACACATTACCACCTTCCCCAGGCGTGATCCCTCTGGCTTCCCGCGGTCTGATGACGGCCACGTCAACACCCTCATCTCGGCTGTTGATCTCAGCTTTCGACAGGAGCAGGGGCACCGCCGGCTCCCTGGGCTCGCCGCCCAGGCTCTCTCCGCAGCGTGACAGCTGATGGCAAATGAGTCTCTCCGTGCGCGCGGGCGGTTAGAGGTTAGCACGTTCTCTGCAGCCAATGAACATCTAGAGATCCACCGATAACTGAAATTCACATGTTCACATCTAGGGTTGCAGCCTTGACTTTGATGCCCTTTGGAGGTCACGAGTACTTGATTGACCTCAGGGGTGTTTGTTCATTCACCCGTTGAGCCGATAGTTTCTGCGTGTCCCCCACACTCCAGGCACCGTGCTAGGTCGGAGGACCACCACTGTGAGGCAGGATTACACGTATTCTCTGGGATCACAAGTATCACAGGTATGGACACATGCTGGGTGCATACTTACACAAGCCATTACGTAACTTCAATACCACGAAGGACAGTGAAGGAAAATAGCGAAGATTCCTCCCTCCGAGGAAGTGACATTTAAGAGACAGGAAGCCTGCTAGCCGGGCACCAGGGTGCAGGGGAGTCTGACCCCGCACAGGCGACGCCGCCCCATGGGGACTGAGCGGGGAGCCGCTGGTCCAAGGGGCAGGAGGTGGTTCAGCGCCAGGCACAGGGGCCTGCGCTGTAGACAGGCGTAGCCACCAGGGTGGGGACCCGCGCACCAGCGAACTGGACTGCCTGAAAGAATGTGGATTTTGTCCTAAAAGGAATGACAAATCGCAGATGGGTGTTTATCAGATTTGCACATTAAAAACCTCCTCTAGCTTTTCTGGCTGCTCTTGGAGGGTACTGATGGACAGGGACGTAGGGACAGTTTCACTGTCGAGGGGCTGCCCAGAGAGGGTGGCAGGGAGGACACAGTGGGGGGAGGAACTCTGAGAAGTTCACGTTTACTGTGGTTCCTTTGTTTCATGTAATCGTTCGAGTACATACAACAGTTATTAGTTGTTACGCACAAAATAATATGACCTCGGTAATATAAGGCGGATTGACAGAATTATAAGAAAATGGAAAAAAGTTTAAACCAAGTTCCAAGTATTGACATCATACAGTCAATATTCCCTCCTGCAACGTAATAAAAAAGGAAATGGCTGATTAAAGGGAAATTAATTTAAAAAACCCATAGGTTCAAAAATTTTCAAATATACTTTCACTAACCCATGGCAGGAAGAAGAAATGATCGTGGATTTCAGAAAATACATTAGAACACCAATGCCCTAAGCATCTAATTTCAGAAGTTAGAAAGAAAACGACAACTTAAGTTATTTAAAGAGGTCAGTAGAAGAACTTCCGGTAGGAAAAATCCAAAGATGGCTGTCAGATTTCCGCCCCCGTGCGCACAGACCTGATGCACTCAGCCCCCAGCTGCTGAGTGTGGTCAGGCCTGACCCGTCCGGTTTCTGCCTTTAGAAGAGGATCTAGCAGAGGTGTCCAGCCTTGTGGCGTCTCCAGGCCACACTGGAAGAAGAAGAGTTGTGTTGGGCCACACATTAAGTCCACGAACACTCACGAAAACGAAACAAAATCTCATCATGTTGTAAGTACATTTACGATGTTGCGTTGGGCCGCATTCATAGCCACCCTGGGCCACACACAGCCTGCAGGCCACAGGTTGGGCGCCCCGATAGAGGTGAGAGGCTGAAGCCGGGCAATTCGGAGCTTCGGTCAGGTTCCTCTGCTGGTCGGGTCGAAGCCAAGAGCCATGCTGTGCACCGGCTCCGGGGCCAGGCGGCCAAGAACTCCATCCGCCTGTTCAAAGCTGAGGGTGGTCCCCCATCACCATCCAGCAAGAAAACGGGACCTCGCTTAACCACCAGCCAGTGAGTGCTTGGAAGGGGGTCCCACATCTCAGTACGAATCAGCGCGCGGGCCAGCATCTTGCTTTCAGCCTGGAGGGGCGCCCCGCCCACCACCCCGGTACCCGAACGAGGACTTGGATAAGGAAGGGGTGTTGCTGAAGCTGACTGATGGGCGTGCCATCAGTTGTCACACAGCAGTGGGACAATGACAGAGCTGGCTGAACGGTGTAGAGTGCAGAGACACAGGGCGGAGAATCCTCGAAGACGGGCCCTTAAAAGTACAAATGGCATAGACCACCTGTGGCGACGTCCGGTGAGGGCAGAATAAAGCAGGTGAAAACAAGTGCAGTACAAGAGATAAAACCGTGGACGTACCCGCAGGCTCTGGAGCTGTTTAAAAGACAATGAAAGGACATTATACATAACTTTATGCCGGCATGCCTTAAAGTTGAGAAAAAGTAAATTCTTAGGAGATGTAATTTACCAAATCTGACTCTGGAAGAAATGGAAATTGCATCGGGATTAAAATCTTCCCACAAGAAAACCAGCAGGCCCACAAAAAACAGGTAAGTCCTACCAAATATTCAAGGAACACATCATTTATCCCTGAGTAAAATTGGTTCTCAATTCACTTTAAGGGACTAGCAAGACCGTGATATCAAAACCTAAGAGCAGTTTTTAAAAAGGCAAATACAATCTCACTCACCTGTAAAAATAGATACAAAAATTACCAAAGCAAATTCAGCAATACAGAAAATGAAGCACACCTTGAGCTGGGAGGTTTAACGCACCGAATGCAAGACTGGCTTAACAAGGAAAAAAATCAATCAATGTCATTCATCACTAAAATAGCTTAAGGGAGGAAAGTCATATAAAAATCTCAAAAATATAGAAAAGTATTTAAGGAACTCAATATTAATTCATAATTAAAACTATTTTGGCAATAGAAGGGAAGTTCTCGTTAAAAAGTCTCAAAATTCTACAGCAATCATCATACCAAATAAGGAAGAATTAAAAACATTCTTTAAAATCAGGGATTTGACAAATCAGGGATATTACATTATTATTCAAACACGATAAGGTCAGATGAAGAAATAAAAATGGAAAAGACTAGACAGGAAGAAGCAATATCATCAGCATTCTTAGACAATATGACCATCTGAATCAAAAATTCACATAAACCTGCTGACCAATTATTAGAATAAAGTAATTTAGCAAAGCTAATGCAGAATTAATGTATGAAAAGCAGTTACATTTTGCTGGCATACACCAGCAAAACAGCTAGCAAATGTAATTAGTATGATATTATTTAAAATAATATTAAAAACATCAAGTGCCCAGGAATAAACTTTAGAAAAGATGTATAGGAACTATATAAAAATTGTAAAATTATGTTGAAAGGCATAGAAGACAAATAAATGGACAGATACATACACCATACTCGTGTTTTAGATGAATTAAGTAATACAAAGGTATTTTTCCCCAAATTAATCTATTGATTTAATGTGGTTCCTGTAACAGTGCCAGCCACCTTCTTGCCTTTGTTTTCTTGCTTGTGAAACATGACAAGCTAACACTAAATGTCTTTGGAAAAGCAAACTGTGAAGAATAAACGGCCAAGACTCTACCAGAGACGAAGAGCAAGGTGGGGGCGGGGGGAGGGGGGACTTGCTGATACAGCCACGCGCAGAGAGAGAAACGGAGCAGAGAGTCAGGAACAGAGCCCCGTGGATGTAAAAGGTTGTTTTACGGCCACTGTGACCAGAGGTGGAAACTGGGGACTTTTCAGTAAAGACGTTTCGGATAACCGATTCTCCTGATGGGGGAAAACCTAAATAAAATCAAGCCCCCGAGCATAACGTGCTCACGGAGCCATTCCAGGCGCATTAAAGTCTTTCATGTCCACAGAAAAACAATAAGCACGTTTGTAGAGAAATGTATTTTTGACACCAGGACATGAAAACATTTCTGGGGGAAAAAAGACCAAAACTGCC
>PVKU01002353.1:0-18862 GCA_004027475.1 Anoura caudifer
CCTTTAAGATTCTCTCTTTGTCTTGGAATTTTGTCATTTTAATTATGATGTGTCTTGAAGTGGGCCTCTTTGGGTTCCTCTTGATTGGGACTCTCTGTGATTCCTGGATTTGTGTGACTTTTTCTCTCATCAAATTAGGGAAGTTTTCCATCATTACTTTTTCAAATAGGTTTTCTATTCCTTGCTTTTCTTCTTCTCCTTCTGGAATCCCTATTATACGGATATTATTACGTTTCATACTGTCTTGCATTTCTCTTAATCCTTCTTCATTCTTTCTAAGCCTCTTTTCCTTTTCTTGCTCCTTCTGGCTGATTTTTTGTACTTTGTCCTCCAACTCACTGATCCGTTCTTCTGCTTCATCGATTCTGCTTTTCATTCCTTCCACTGTGTTCTTCAGTTCAGAAATTGTAATTTTCATTTCCTCTTGGCCCTTGTTGATAGTTTCTATTTCCTTTTTCATGTTGATATAGTTTGCAGTGAGCTCATCATAGCTTCCTTGTAGTTTTTGGTAGCTCATTGAGAGCTCTTGGAGCTTCCTGAGAACCATTGCTTTGAACTCAAAATCGGATAGTTGAGCTGCCTCTATTTCATTTAGCATTCTTTCTGGGGCTTCCTCCTTTTCTTTCATTTGGGGATTGTTTCTTTGTCTTCCCATTGTTTTTGAGACTCTTCTTGTTAGCCTCAGCTTCTTAAATTTATTTGTTCTGGTTCCCTGGGTTTATGGTGTGAACTCTGTGGTAGAATGCCTGTGAAATTCAATGGTGTTATCTCCTTCGGGTATCCTGGTGTTCACTGCCTCCAGTGTCTCAGCTGTTGACATGCCCCTTCTTTGGGGCCAACTCTGGTCTTTCCACAGTTCCAGGGTTTGTTTTTTTTGTTTTGTTTTGTTTTGTTTTGTTTTTGTCTCACTCGTATGTGTTTAAAAAAGAGAAAAGCGAAGGAAAGGAAAAAAGGAAAAGAAGGAAAAGGAAATAAAAAAATGAAAAGAAAATAAAGAAAAGTAGAATGAAAAAGAAAAAAAGAGAGAAGACAGGAAGTAGAGGTAAGCTTGGAAAGGAAGGAAGAAGGAGTAATAAAAGAAAGAAGTATTGAGAAGCCAAAAGGAGTTGAGGGGTAAAAAAGATCAAAATAGTGAAAAAGAGAAAAAGAGAAAAAAAAAACCCACAAAAAAATTAAAAAACCGAATAACACCAAAACCACTAATTCTTGCTGTTATCAATCTTGCCAAGCTGATTTTTCTGGGTTTGAAGACTGTATTGGCCGAGGGGTGACCGTATTGTTTTTTTTTCCCCTTGTTCAGCACTCAGTTTTCTCTGGCCTACTGTCCTCAGAGGTGTCCCAAGATTTTCTGCCCAGGGACCCAGGTGCGAACTGTGGTCACGCGCCCACAGGTCCCGATGTTCCCTGAGTCTTCCTTGCACAGGTTCCTACTGTCCCAGGAACAGGGTTCAACCCCTACGGTGCCCAGGGACTGCGCGCCGGGTTGCGCAGGGTCTCCCTGGGTGCGCTGATGCAATGATCCCTGAGCAGCTGTTTACAATGTCGCGTGGGCGCAGACAAAAGTGTGTGCTCTAGCTCCAGCGTTCAATCCTCCCAGGGCTATGAGATCTTAACTCCTCTCTGTGAGATTTCAAGCGACCAGGTTTATGCCGGCACTGCTGGGTCCCTGTTTGGCTGATCAGGGAGCGGTTGCCCCAGCTCCCTCCCTAGTGTCTTACGGCCAGCCCTGGCCCGGTTTCTCAGCCCCCACCCCGGTCTCCGCACCGCCAGAGTACTCTCCTTACTGTCCAGTTTTTCAATGTCCACTGCAATTTTCGATAATCTGTGTTCAAATATGCTGTGTTTCTGGTGTCTGTTTGCTGTGCTGCATTGAAAAATGTTCCAGTTTAACACCTGTGTGGGGGAGGCGGAGGGATGTACGTCCTATTACTGCACCGCCATCTTCTCTCCCCGAGATTTTTCTTATTTCTTGAGGTAGGCCATTAGGATTATAACTTCTCTCTTGTTACCACTTTTGCTGTATTCCAAAAATTTTGATACATCATAGTATCTTTGTCATTTGTGTCTATGTGTCTTTTGACCTCTTATTTTTGACCCAGTTTTTTATCTTTCTTTTTTTTCCAAAATGCTTGCTTACTTTATTTATTTATTTATTTGGAAATTAGAATAAAACATTTATTTATTTTTTTGTAGTTCAATTACAGTTTTGCCATTTCCCCACCCCAGTACTCTCTCCTGCCATACTCACCTCCCAACTCCAACATTAATTCCTCACCCCATTGTCTTTGTCCATAGGTCCTTTATACATGTTCCTTGACTTGACCCTTCCCCTTCTTTCCTTCCTTATACCCATCTCCCTAGCCCTCTGTTTACTGTCAGTTTATTCTTCATTTCCATGTCTCTGGTTGTATTTTGCTTGCTTCTTCTTTTGTTGATTAGATTCCACTTATGGGTGAGATCATATGGTATTTGTCTTTCATTGCCTGACTTATTTTACTTAGCATATTAGTCTGCAGTTCCATCCATGCTGTCTTGAAGGGTATGAGTTTCTTCTTTCTTTCTGCTGCATAGTATTCCATTGGGTAAATATGTCACAGTTTTTTGATCCACTCATTTACTGATGTGTACCTAGGCTGTTTCTAGCACTTTGCTATGTAAAATAATGCTGCTATGAACATTGGGGTGCATAGGTTCTTTTGAATTGGTATTTCAGAGTTTGTAGTGTATAGTCCTAACAGTGAATTCTAACAGTCAAAGGGCAGTTCCATTTTTAGTTTTTTGAAGACAGTCCATACTGTTTCCACAGTTGCTGCTCTAGTCTGCATTCCCACCAATAGCATGCTAGGGTTTCCTTTTCTCCACAACCTCTCCAGTGCTTGTTGTTTGTTAATTTGGTTATGATAGCCATTCTGACTGGTGTGAAGTGGTATCTCATTATGGTTTTAATTTACATCTCTCCGATAGCTAGTGGTGCTGAACATCCTTTCATTTTTCTGTGAGCCCTCCCTATGTCTTCGTGGGAGAAGTGTCTGTTCAGGTCCTTTACCCATTTTTTAAGGAAAAAAAAATTTATTCAAATACATCATTTCTGTTTCCAAAATGTCATAAAGTAAAGCAAGTATTAAAAAAATACAAAAGCAAAATTCCTATTAGAATACATTTAAGGAAGTTATTATTTTACAATTATTTCTAGACACCATTCATTGTTATTGTTTGACAAATTACATCTTCTAGAATATTTTTAAATCAATTTTTAAAGTCTTTAACAATGTAATATTTTTCCACATTTTTTATTGTTGTTGAAGTACAGTTATCTCCATTCCCCTCCCCCCCACTGCTCCCTTCCACACCAGCCATTTCTACTTCCCACCTTTAATCCTGCCCCATTTTAGTTTAATTGGATTGTCTTCCTGGAGTAGAGTTGTGTGAGTTTTTGAGATCAAATTCTTATCCAAGGTATCATTAGCAAATATATTTTCCCATAAGGTTGGTTTCCTTTTCGTTTTGCTGATGTTTTTTTAGCTGTGCAGAGCTTTTTAATTTGATGAGATCACATTTGTTTATTCTTTCCTTTATGTCCCTTGCTCTAGGGGACATATCGGTGAAAATATTGATGCATGGAATATCTGAGATTTTCTTGCCTATATTCTCCTCTAGAACTGTAATGATATCACAGCTTATATTTAAGTCTTTTATCTTTCTTGAGTTTATTTTTGTGTATGGTATAAGATCGTGGTCGAGATTCATTTTTTAGCATGTAGCTGTACAGATCTCCCAACACCATTTGTTGAAGATGCTATTTTTACTCCATTTTATGCTTCTGCTCCCTTTGTTGAATATTAATTGACTATAGACAAATGGGTTTATTTCAGGGATCTCTATTCTGTTCCATTGGTTTATGTGTCTGTTCTTATGCTAGTACCAGACTGTTTTGTTTACAGTGGCCTTTTAATACACTTTGATATCAGGTATTTTGATCTCTCCTTTGTTCTTAATATTGCTGAGGCTATTTGGGATTATTTATGGTTCTTTATAATTTTTAAAAATGTTTGTTCTATATCTGTGAAATATGTCATTGGTATTTTCATAGCAATTGCAGTGTGCAGAGGACTGTGGTGGAGGACCCAGTTGTTTTAGTTACTTCCCATTTAACCTCCACAAATTTGTTGGATTTCCCACTTTCTTTTTGTAGTGTATTTCCAATTTCAAAGTATTGTGGTCAGAAAATAGGCTTATTATTATTTTAACCTTTCTTAATCTTTTTAGACTAATTTTGTTTACCAACATATGGTCTATTTTTGAGAATGTTCTCTGTGCATTAATGAAGAATATGAATATATACACACATGTATATATATTACTTCAGGTGTTCTGGGATGAAATACTCTGTAGACATTCATTATGTACTTTTGGTCTCATGTGTCATTTAAGGCTAAAATTTTGTGATTGATTTTCTGTTTGGACAATATATCCTATGCTCTCAGTTTGGTTTTATGTCCCCAACTATAATTGGGTTTTTGTCATTTTCTCCCTTTAGTTTTTTTAGTAGTTCCTTTATATATTTTGGTGCCTCCAGGTTAGGAGCAAAAGTATTAATTTGTTATGTCTTCTTGACATTTTGTCCTGTTTATCATTGCATGTCCACTTTTGTCTCTTCTTATTTTTTATTTTGAAATCTATTTTGTCAGATATAAATATAGTCACACCTGCTTTACCTTGGATGCCATTTGCTTGGAGTATCATCTTCTACCTACTTCCTTTTGAGTCTGTGTTTGTTCTTGCAATTGATATGTGTCTCCTGAATGCAGAATATTGTTGGATTATGTTTTTTGATCCATCTCACTACTGTGTGCCTATTAACTGGTGAGTTCAGTCTATTTATATGTAGGGTAATTATATGAGGACTTCATATAGCCATTTTTTCTTTTGTTTTGGCGTACTACTGTGTCTCCATTGTTTGTTTTCCCATGTGTTTCTGTCTGTTATTTTATTTAGTGATATTTTATGTTTTTCCCTTCATTTCTCTCTTTTATGTTATCTGACTCAGTTTTAGATTTGTGTGTGTGTTTATGTTAGGTTTATGTAAAAGAAAGTTTTCTATGTACAGTAGTCCTTTTTCTTCTGATGTACCTTACCCATTTTCCTGTGCAAGTTCAGACTTTTCTCTCCCTTTTATCCTTTTTATATGGTGTGTTTACTTCCAAATTGCAGTAGCTGTTGTCTTGTTTAAAAAAATTAGTTTACCTCTTTTAAACTTTAAGTTATATTTCAATATTTAATAAACTATTCTGAACAAGGGCTGCAAGTTTCTGCTTCTGTCTGTGAGTTATCTTACTCATCTTTTTATATCCTTTTGAATTTTTGTTTCAGGTGGAAGAGTACTTTTCAGCATTATAATACAGGTCTTGCTGGGGCAAATACCCTCAGATTTTGTATGTTTAGAAAAGCCTTTATTTCTTATTCATATCTGGAGCTTTGTTTTGTTGAATATCTTATTCTTGGCTGGTGATTTCTGTCTTTCAATAATTTGAATATTTTATTCCACTCTCTCCTTGCTTATAGTGTTTTTGCTGAAAAATACAAGTATACCCTAATGAAGTGTCCTTAATATGTTATTATCTTCTTTTTCCTGGATGCTTTGAGAATTTTTTTTCTCTTTCATTACTTTTTGATGGTTTTAATATAAGGTGTTCTGATGAAGGCCTTTTTGGATTGAGATAATTAGGTGTTCTGTTAGCATCTTGGAGCTGATGATCCATTTCTTTACATACATAGGTTTGGAAAATTCTCATTGGTTATTTGTTTGAATAAGCTCTCAGTTTTCTCCTCCTACTCTTTTCCCTCTAGTATACCTAGTATTCATATATTGTTCTTTTTAATGGAGTCAGAAAATCATGTATAGTCCTTTCACTTAAAAAAATGTTCATTCTCTCTCTTCCATCACCTAAGTCATTTCTAGATAACTATTTTCTGTGTCACTATTTTTTTCTTTATCTGGGCTGCTTTATTTCCCAAGCCTGCTAGTTCTTTTTCATCTCATTTAGCTACAGAATTTCTGTTTGGTTCTTTTTCTTAAATTTCAGTCTCTTTGGTGGACTAATCTTTTCGGTTTTGATTTTATTTTTGAGCTCATTGAACTGCTCTTCTTACTTTTTTGTATCTCTTTGAGTTTTTTCAGAACTGCAAACTTGAATTTTGTCATTTAAAGTACAGTCTTCCATGTGTTTATTTTCTGTTGATTTTTTAAATTTTCTTCTTTAATTTTTAAAATTTATTTATTTTTAGAGAGAGGAAAGGAGAGAGAAAGAGAGGGAGAGAAACATCAATGTGTGGTTGCCCCTGGAGCACCCCCTCCTGGGAACCTGGCCTGCAACCCAGGCATATGTCCTGACTGGGAATCGAACCAGTGACCCTTTGGTTCGAAGTCTGGTGCTCAGTCCACTGAGCCATACCAGCCAAGCTTAATTTTCTTTTTGAATTCTTTTCTTATCTTGGTTATTCATTGTGGTTAATGGATTCTTTCTCTACCTGGCCATTTGTGGGAATGAAAACTTCAGCTGCTTCTTTAAAAAAAAAGTATTTTACACTTCATTGTTTAGCAGATTGATATGGAGAGTTTTTTTTTTTTTTTTTTTTTTTTTTTTTCTAATAGGTGGGGGTAGAAGCACGAGCTTTTATTTTGCATTATCTGTTTTGCTTGGGCTTCAGGGATTTCTATGGGAAGGTGTCACTTTGGCTATGGAAATTGCCCTGTATTCCCTGAGGTGGTAGACATACCATTTATGCCTTTGTGGCCTTGGTATTGGACACCATTCCTGAGGACTGGAGGTGGTGGAGTATAGGTTTACTGTATGCTCTCAGCACTACCTTCCTTTAGCCAGAAGCCATGGCACGGTTGCTGTTTCTGAATTGACTGAGCTGACTCTGCTGGGCTGGTTTTGGGAAGGGTGGGCACAGAAAAGCTAATTCACATGTCCATGGCTCTGTTTTCTTCAGTAGTTTTAGCTGTGCGGGGGTTGGGGGCGGGGGAGCTCTGCCTGCAGAGCCCTCCTGGCCACTGTGGATGGGAATAAATCTACCAAGACATGATCTGCTTGGGGAGGAAAGGTGGCCAGTCTCTCAGATGAGAAGAGCCTTGAGCCTGTTCCTCAATGGGCTTTTATTGGGTGTAGTTTGCATAGGAATACAAAGCATATAGGTAAAGCTCATCAATCATTGTCAGGTAGTAAAGATAACATTCAAAGAACTATAAGGGCTTATTCAGAATCAGTGTCAGGTAGATAGAGTGACACCATAAAACTTTTAGAAACAAACTCATTTTATGCCTGGATCATCATTTAAATTGAGGGTATTCTTAGCAAAGCAGGTTTCATAGGATATTATGCATTTTTTTCTTAGGCCTAATTGCCCCAGGAAACTGCCCATTCCAGCATAGGGCCCACCTGCATCTGGCATTGTTTCAGGTTTAAAATCGGGTCGGGGATGCAGGCAGCCAAGAGATTAGGATAGAATGAGGATTCAGGGTATGACAAAGCCAAGGGGTAAGGGCCCATTACCCCTTTTCTGTAGTACCCTAAATCCTTCCCTGATGGCCCCTTCAAGACAGTGGCTGTCTTAGGTTATCCCTCCTTTGAGGAATCTTACTTGTCATTGGCTATCTAGTCATCCGCCCAAGGCCAAGCAGGGTAAAGTAAAGGGGGCAGAGACTTCACCCCTACCAGGAGGATAAGCTTTATCTTCTTAGTGGCTTATGGTCCTAAGGTCTTTTTACTCATCCTCAGAGAGGGGTAGGGGGGTGGGATGGTTACAGCTTCTGAAACCAGGCAGGGTGGTTCGCAATATTTAGCTATAATAAATACAGACTCTTTAAGCTGGAATTTTTTTTCCTTCTTTTGTGATTTTCTGAGTAAGGATTTTACTTCTGTGTGGGTCACAGGGGAATGGGGCAGGTATATTCCCATGTCTACAGAATCCTGAGTCCAGTGATTACAGGTTTTGGAATGCTGTGACACTTTGAACCCGCCACTCTTCCCCCGACCCTGGGCCAAAACTTAATGTGTGCCAGCCTCCCCTAGCCTGATTGCTTCTACCTTTCTGGTTTGCCCAGTGCAGCATTACACTCTGTTCCTTCACTGTAATCTATCAGCTGATGGCAAGGCAGGCATCTAAATGTACATGGCTTTTGTCTTTGTTCTTCTACTATTGGGTCTCCACTGTTTGCTTAGATACACCCACCTTCAGAATTCTCAATGTGCAGGTTACTCAGATGTGTTTATGTGTTGAGAGGGAATCCTTTGTTGAATTGTAGCTGTCCAACTTGTAAGTTCAAGGGGAGAGACCTGGAGGTCCTCTCATGCCCTCATGCTACTTACATCACTCTTTGAGATTTAGAACCTTTCTATCAGGGTGGTAAAACATAGGGATCAGCTAATGAAATTTTACTTGTATTTATTAAGCAACTACAACTAGGTTTACATGGTATCTAGTTTTGATCCACCACCGAAAATGACTGTTAGTATATGAAATCTGGTAAATTGACTAAGTCCGACAGTTACAATGTTTACCACTATCCAGAAGCTACCCAGTGTCAAATGTTAAGCACATACACAGGTAGAAACACATACACATATAAAAGATGATGTTTTGCTGCTATAAAATACTTTATCTTAATTCAGGAAAACTCAAGCTCCATGCCAAAGGTTTAGAATATTTCCACTGAGTTTTGTAGCCAACTTAGGGTTAAAATTGATGCATGAATGAGTTTTGTTCCATTATGAATGTTATTCGATAATTTGCTTATGTTGAGGGGATAGATGTGAGTAAAATAACAGTGATGTATATCAGAACTTAACTAATTCATCATTTGTGTGATTGACTCCTTTGTTGGACCAGATTTTAGTTTTTGGGTATTGGAAGAATATTTCTTCAATCTTTTTTATGCTGTTTACAGAAAAGCAATGTTCGCCTATCACTTGGGCATTTATATAGGCCATAGAACCATAAGGTAATTCATAACATGGCAACTGGCTTCCATCAGAGTGAGCATGTAACAGAATTATTTTGACACCCAATCATAGAGATGGCATTACATCATTTTGCCATATTCTGTTCATTAGAAATAAGGCACTAGGTCTAGCCCACACTCCAGAAGAAGAAGAGATTATATAGGATAGAGATACCAAATGGAGAAGGGATCAGTATGGGCCGTTTTGAAGCTGCCACTACAGGTATATTTCTACACAGGTATAAGTCTACCACATAGTAGACTTCTTTCCTCTCTGCAACCCTTATCTTTTAGAAAGACATGGATATCTATCACATTTAACAAAGCCAAAACCCTGAAAGCCTTTTACAATTCCCCCCTTTTGCTCCTTTAATGTAATCAATCACAAAGTGAAATGGACACTGATTTATAAGCATTTATAAAATATGTCCTATTTACTTTGTATCCATTGATAGTGTTCTAGTTCAGATTTTCACTCTTTCTAGTTTGGATTATTTTTTGTTTTTCTTATTTTTTAATAGTTTATTTTTATTGTATTTTTTCCATTCATATTTATACCCCTTATACCCTCTCCCACTTCCTTCCACCCACATCCCCCATAGTCATTTTTATTCTTATAGTTCTTCAGTTTCTCTTTCCATGCAATTAATATTTGACACTGATTCTTCCCCAGTTCCAGCCCATACTCCTGGCTTTTATACAGTTTGTGGGATTGCCTCATTGGATTCCTGGTGCTGAACAGAGTATTTGTACATGATGCTCATGCAAATTTTCAACAAAATGATTAGGCATTAGAGGCAGAATGGGAGTCAGTAATGAGAACTTCTTAAATATGCCAGTGCCCCTGAATGCTTTGTATATTTTTGCTGGAATATTATGTGCTTCTCCTCTTGGGTAAAGTATTGAATCTGCCTTTTTTTCCTAGTAACACAGAGCTTCTTTTCCTTATTTTCTTTCTGAGTTCCAAGTTTTACCTGCTACTTTCTGGTCACTGATCTTGACTTCTTCCTTTCTCCTTGGGTTATCTTTATCATTTGACATATTAGAAATAAAGAATTGATCATTGTAAAATAAGTAATTATAAGATTTTTCATTCAAAAACTGATAAGATATATTACATTATTTCACCATGAAAACAAAATAAAATGCTTTCCAAAAATAAAATAAAATACAAAGGTGCAGTAAACACAAATCTTACTTTCTTTACAAAAATGTGTTTTCCATCAAAGCACTAGCTGTTAAACTACTACCTAAGAATTTATTTTATTCTTATTAATTCCCACAGTGGTTTGAATAGTTTTTATCTATTGAATTGCACTTATTAAAGTATTAAAATAATAAATTGTCTCCATATTACAATCAAATGAATCTAAATGATAGCTAGAGCTTCTTAAGCTAATAAGTGAAACCTTTGACTTACCTTCTTCATAAGTATGTTTTCAAAATAAATTTAAAATAAAATATAGCAGAATCATGGATAATGTTTGCCTTAATTTTAGTAACCTTATCTGGAGTGAGAAATCAATTTTCTTTGTATTTTTTAAATACTAGAGGTGTATTATACCACAGTGAAATATGGTATAACAAACTCTGATTTGAGGACTCTTGTTGTGTATTCTATAAACATAATCATCAGCAGAATTCTTAAATTAGAATAATTGAGGGATTACTTGAATGCCATCTTAATATGCAGTTAGGTTTTCTAGCAGGTACTAATTAAAAAAAAAACTGCAAAAAGATTGAATAGCTATATTAAGTTCTTTTTTGCTACTGATAAGAGTTAAATGGTCAGTTTGACTTATTCAATTTTAATTTAATTATTAAAAACAGGTGATATATAATACCTCATAGTCTGCTGTGCCTCAGTTACTTTAACAATGTGCAGAGATAGTTGTTTTTTATACTCCTCTAACAAACAGGGTGGAGTCTAGTATAGCTCACCCTTCATTTGTCCCAATGTGCCATATAATTGGTGTTATTTTCTATGTAAATAGTCATTAAAAATTAGGGAAATACTATCTTAAGTATCCATTTCCCCTTTTCAAGAAGCAATCACAATGACTGTTTTCTTGGTATTTTTCTAGAAATAGTCAATGTATCTGTAAACATATATGTCTTTATATGTTATTTTTCATAGATGGTAATGTAAATATATATACTTTGATTTTTTCTGCCTTTGGAAATGTTCACTGTATATATATATATATATATATATATATATATATATATATATATATAGTACTACTCTATTATTTTTAATTTTTTGAGTGGGGGAGCTGCATTGTTGTTTGTTAAATAAATATTATTTTTATTTACAAATGGTAAATTTTAAAAAGCTTTGTTAATATCTGTTTAAAACAGATATGTATTTTTTAACAAAATGTTACCAGAGAGGAGTGGGGAAGGGGTAATGGTGGAAAGAAGGGAGAGGGACTAGTCATAGAACATGCATGAATGACTCATGACATAGAAAACAGGGTGGGAATTGACTGTGGGATTGGGGAGGAGGGCAAAGGGGGAAAAATTAGGACAACTGTAACATAATAATAAAAAATTAAAAAAAACTTTTAAACTTCTAAAATTGCAATGTCACTGATGGTCACTTTATGCCATTGAGGTTTTCTTTGATATTAATTTCCTGTCCTTGTCTGAAATACTGTGCATCTGGCTGGAACTTTATCATACAAGAAGAATGTTTTTGATCAGATTTTATTTACATGACAGCCTGGAATTGTGGCATTTTGCCAAGTATATTGTATACATTTAAAATATTGTCCAAATATCTATTCACATGAGGAATTATTGTGGCCCAGAAAATGCAGTTACAACCTACTGAGTAAATAATTTTAGTTTTTAAAAAATTGGAAAATATTTGAAGGGGATATAATGATATCTCAGTTGTTAGAAACAACCATTGATCAACCTTGTTTTTTTTCTAAATGGTACTTTAATTCTTAAATATTTAAGCAACAAGATAAAACAGAAGAAAAAGAAACAATGGAAGAATGAAATCAGTTTCCTGAAAGTATAGATTTTCTTTCTTCTTTCCCATAATCAGATAGCATCTCCTCATCATGAAAAAAATGAATAAACAAAATCACAGACAAACAAAATAATACTACTGGAGCAAAATGTTTTTATTTTTCTGGAGGCTAAAACAAAATGTCAAAATCCATAGCTCAAATTGCAAAAATATTTAAAATAAGTGGATGTACTTCACTTAAATTTGAAAGGTTCACTTTCATTATTATGTTGTTTGACTTAAAATTGAGTTAAACTTCTGTATCAGAAGTAAGTGATTATTTTTAAGTCATTTAGAAAATTGTGCACTTTATGCTTCTTCTTTTTTCAATAAGGAAACAAGGTTATTGCCAGTTAATTTAAGCTTATGTGTGTTTTTGTTTGTGTGTGTTATTTTCTGTTTTTCAATCATGTGGCACTAAATTTTTATTTATAATTCAAATATTGAACTTTACAATCTTTTGTAGTTAATAGAGTTTAATTTATTCATTCTAAAGAAGATGAGGAAAATATTTTGTGTTTTTTCCATGCAATTCTATGTCTGTCTATACATTGTAGGTTTGTGATTATAATATCTTTTGACAAGCAAATTAGACCATAGAAAGGGCATCCAACTTGGAGCTTGAGGCATATGGCGCTACCTTCTGCAAGTATGAGTCAAAAACAAGTCTTTCTGTCCAGTGAGGGGTCATGTTCAGACTCAAATTCTTTACCTCAGTGTACAAGGGAAAAAGTAGCGCATCATATGTTAAAGAAAATCATAACCTCAGGAGAAAAATGTATCTTGTATAAATTGATGCTGAAAGTAAGAGATATTAAGAAACCCATCTAAAAATAACATTTGAATATAAAAATAGTTAAGGAAAATATATAGGGTAGCAGAAATCCAATAAATTGGTTATTTTTATTATTATCCCCGCAATTAGAAATAGTCCTGTAAAAAGTTTGCTCTATACCATCATTAAAATTTAGTATTTGGTTCCCTACAGTTTGTCAACATGGTAAAAAACAATTGTTTTGAAATCATCTATTTAACACTAATTTGCATGTAAACATTTCTATTTCAGCTATCTTATCTGAGACTGATACTTAAAATAGCTGAATATATACACACCTTGAAATTTCAACATATATATAAAGATGATGGAAGGTCTGTTGATCAGTTTTTAATTCATATTATCATTTTGAACACAGACAACTACAGATGGTGGAGTTTTGACTACCCATCAGAGAACCAGTGCCTTTGGGACAGTTGTTACAGCTAAACCTCTTTTACAAGCTTTAGGTCAAGAGTAGTCAAACCTGTTACAGCACCTGCTTTTGCATATGCAAATCTGTTATTCTATCATTTCACTAAACAAGAAGCCATAACAGCCTCTTGTGGTTGTAAATATGAGATTGGAACATCACCTACATGAAATGATATCCAGCAAAAAGACAATTGTGATTTCTGCTGTGTAGCTCCTGTTTGGGGCTTTGTTTCTGAAAGACTGTTCATAATTCAGAGGGAGGATAGAGGCAAGTTTATGTTTGGAGACAAGAACAGGAAAAGTATTCACTGTCATTGACTGGAGGGTAGTTGTGAAGTTTGACATGCCCAGAAGCTATTGAATGCCATATGGGGCCCCCATACACTGCATACCTCAGTTTTCATCATCTGGTGAGCCTGCAGCAGGATTTCCAGGCACTGAAGTTAGACATGTCTACTTTGGTTTGGAGCTGATTGATCCACAGAATAGAACATGCTTGTGGGGTCTTCCTTTGCTATAGAATGACATAAATGATTAAAATGCTTTCTTTAGAAAAAAAAATCATCATTTGTTTATAGACGTTACTGCTTATGGGAAAGAAATCGTCAAAATTGTCAAATAGTAATGCAAGCAGAGTTTGTTGGAAACTTTCTTTTTTTAATTATATTTTATTGATTATGCTATTACAGTTGTCCCATTTTTTTTTTTTTTGGTCTGTTTGTGAATTACATTCTCCTTCAATTTAGGCACATTAGAAATAAAAGTGGAAATGCAATTTGTGCTATGGGGGGAAGAAAGGGTGGAAGGGAATTCTTATTTATTCAACCTCTTAAAAAGGGTAGTGGCATGTAACAAAAATGGCTCTTAAGAATTAGCAAATGACTAAAGATTTTACTCTGTATTGCTGTAGATTGCTGTGGGGGAGAAATGGGAAATACTACAACTGATAAAGAAATGTTGTATTCTATCATTTTAGGTTACATTATTTTACTGTGAAGTGTTTCCTAATTTCCCTTGTAGAAAAATAGTGCAAAATACATATTGCACAGAAAGGAAAGATTGTGTGTTGATTGTTCTAATTATGTTGAATTATGTTTATTCTACATTGATTTACAATAAGCAAGAGTAAAACATACTATTTTCAAGCGTTGGGGGGGGGATTAAAAATTCTTCCCTGACCTTTTAACCTCATCAAATGATTTCCTTGCTTTTGACCACAGGCATTATATTTGCAGAGTTTGAAAGTTAACTCTTCAAGGTACCACACATCGTTTTTATTAGGATATTAATTCTCAGAGGTGCTAATCTCATCAAGATTTGTGGGCATTTTCTTTCATAGGCCATTCTGATTTGTAGCTCTTTCTTTTCACAGCAGTATTAAATACCAAACCTTCTCTGATATAGAAGTTCATTAGAGATATGTCTTTGATGACAGCCTTTTTCCTGGCTTCAGTTTCAAATACCTTGATGTAAAGCTTAAGAAACCATTGTGTTGTAAGCCATCCTTGATGCGCCTTATTTAGATCTGCATAGTAAATCAAGGAAAGTAAATAACAAGGCAGCAGATGGAAGCATGGAGATAAGGCCCATGAACAATTGTATTTGTATTTTGTTATGATGTTGACAGGAGTTAAAATTCACTAATCTAGTTCAACTGATCTGCATTTCAAAGAAATCTCATTTAGCAGCAACTTGAAGGTTTGTAGGATAAAGTTCTTTTATTCCAGCTTTTATTGCATTCTTTGCTAATTTATCTGTTCAAGATTTATCCTTGCTTACTTGACGCTGCAAGCATGTTACAAGGAGTTTTAAATACTATGACAGCATTAATGTCTAGACCATGAACTGAAGATAATTACATATCCAGCCCTGAATGGGTTACACTTAGAAAATACTGTTGTCCAAGCAAAATAGATAAGGATTTTTGTTTTCTTCTCTCTCTCTTGCTTGTTTGCTCAGAGATTTTTTCCCCACCTCATAAATACATTGATATATAATCAATTACTGAGAAAATATGCACAAAATGAGATCTTCTTTAAATGTGAATCTATTGATGATGATATTGGTTAAGCTTATTTGAGAATGGAAGATCATTAGGTTTGGAAGTCTGATATCCTTATTTAACTCTGTAGTTATAAATATGTATACTACATAAGTAAATATGTTTAATATGAAACTAAACATGTAAAAACTATACAATAGACAAGCTACAAAAATATTAGTATTTTAAATTTTGATTATATATCTCAATTAATGTAAATTAGTTATTTTGAAAGGTTGTCAAATAAATTAAATATTATATGTGTATATTTATATATTAACTAAATTTTGAAAAATTCCACTTGCATTGGTTCCAAAATGATAGACTACTGGGTTAGAACAGTTATACATAGCTCAGGCCCTATCTCTGCTATTTTCCTCTCTGAGATCTTGGATAAATTAATTTCTATGACTGTCCCCTATAAATTGTGGAAGATGGAGATGATTCAGAAGTGCACAGGGTCTTCTCAGTTAGAAGTTCCTAGTCATTCACTGACAACTCACTCTACGTTCGGCATCATGCTTGACCTAAAGTTTATGTAGGTAAGTTGTCCTCCCTAAAATAATTTGTGTAAATATTTCATTTTCTGAAATTTATTGCTAATACAATTATTATTTGGAATATAAGTTTTTACTTCTCTTTCTAACTCCTTTTGGTGACCCCAGTTTGTTGTGTATGGGTTACCTTTGATTCTACTTTTCATAAGATACAGAGGATTAATTTAGTAGTCCTTATGAGAGATTTATTATATAATTTATTTATTCTTTTAAAAGATTTTATTTATTTATTTTTAGAGAAAGGGGAAGGGTGGAAGAAAGGGAGAGAAACATCAATGTGTGGTTGCTTCTCCAGCACCCCCTACTGGGTACCTGGCCCACGACCCAGTCATGTGCCCTGACTGGGAATTGAACAGGCAACCCTTTGCTTCTCAGGTCAGCACTCAATCCACTGAGCCACACCAGCCAGGGTATTTTATCATTTAAACCAAATTGCTGTATAATGTGATTTTTGGAAAAAAAAAACAACAACTGTAATTTTGCTTTGGGTTCTAAAATTTAATATCATTTCAGAACTTCAGAGTAAGTATTTAAAACCAAGTATTTTATTTTACTATCCTAATACAGTTTATCAAGCAAGTTTTCTGTAGAAATAAGTTAAATAATGACTTGATTGTCCTCTATGAGATATATTTTTGGAAGGTTTAGTTAGAATTTGAAAATCATGGTAGTAAAACTAATTTCCTGTAATTGATGAACATAAATGATTAAGAAGAGCTTAACATAACTGTCTTCACTCATCATTCCTTGTCAAATAGTTTAGTACTATCTTTGTAATAAAGTTAGATTGGTAAGATAGATACAGATAAATAAGACATCCTGTATTTTCAAATAGTTTTTAATTAAATGTGAGAAATAAGCTTTGTGGACAAACATAATATATAATGGATTAAGTGAACAGTTTGCAATAGGGAGCTATAGAGAAAAAGCTATGTGGGTTGCTAACTTCTGGCTAAAAGGATAAAATAAGCAAGTGCTTCATGGAGTTCATGGTAATTGAAATGAGGGTTGAAAGGAATGGTGTAATTTGATCAAATAGTATTTGAGAGGAGCAAGACATTCTAGGTGAAACAAATTAAGACTTTAAAGGATGATAAGGGTGAACATGGTTTGTTCAGGTTGATTCTAGATTGTAGAATGCAGAAATGTAGAATGTAGAGTATAGAAGGTAGAAAAGATTAGTGGAACTAAGTAAAGGAGAGGCAGAGTTGATGCTAAGATGAAACGCTTTAGGTTTAATAAGTTATAGTTCATTGAAATAATATTGAAGAGACCCTCCTTCTGTTAAACACTAATTGATACACTCATAAAAAAGGTACCAGGGAAATAATTTGCATGATTTGAAGTAAAATGTATTGAATTTAGGCATTAATATTTTTCATCTCTCCCCCTTTGCCAGTCCAAGAGATTAGGAAGATAGTATATATTTGAACAACTTTGTCAGGTCTGATATATTCTGCAAAGATCAGTGAGGAGAGAGATGTTTGAAGATATTTAGTTTATGTGAGAGATATGAATTTTAAATTGTCATTTGAGAGATTAAGAGACTATCATTAGAGAGGTAAAAGAGAATGTTGTTTTAAGATGATTTATAGAGACATCTTACAGTTTTTTGATATGTATTTAAGAAAATGCCAGTTTCCTTGAGTGAAGAGATTTCAGATAAAATTCTGAAGCTATATAAGCCATTATTAATTTGAAGAAAGGTTAGAACCAGAATATTCAAGTGAAATGTGAAAGGTAGTAGAGGATAAACAGCTGAGCAAAAGAGAGAATGGACAATTGCATTTATAGGCTGTTTTAACTAATAAAATTAAATAGGAAGAATTTCTCAACATGTAAATGGATTGCATGTAAAATATTTTTTATTTTTATTTTTGTTGTTTATGCTGTTACAGTTGTTCCCACTTTTCACCCTTTCCCTACCTCCACTCAGCCTCACCCTCTTTCTATCCTAAGCCAATCCCCATTTTATTGTCCATGTCCATGGGTTGTACATAAATGTTATTTGGTTAATCACTTCACCATCTTTCATTCTGCACCCCTCCCCACTTTTCTGGCCTATGTCAGTTTTATGTATCTACGCTTCTGTTATATTTTTTGTTGGTTTAGTGTTCATTAGATTCCACATATAAGTGAGATCATGTAGCAGTGTTCTTTCACTGACTGGCTTAATTCACTTAGTATAATTTTCTTCAGGTCCATCCAAGCTGTTGCAAAATAGGAGTTTCTTCTTTTTCACTGCTGCTTACACCCTTGAGTAAATGCACCACAGCTTTTTTATCCACTCGTCTACTGATGGGCACTTAAGCTTCTTCCTAATCTTGGCTATTGTAAAGAGCACTGCTATAAACATAAGGATGCATACATTTTTTGTATTGGCATTTCAGGATACTTGGGTCAAAAGGGAGTTTCATTTTTAATTTTTAAGGATTCCATAATGTTTTCCACAGTAGCTGTGCAAGACTACATTCCTACCAAAAGTGAACTAGGATTCCCTTTTCTCCACATCCTCACCAACATTTGTTGATTTTTTGATGGTAGCCATTCAATAAGGTGATATTTCATTGAGGTTTTAGTTTGTATTTCTCTGGTGGTTAGTGATATTGAGCATTTTTTCATGTCTGTGGGCCCACTGTATGTCCTTTTGGAGAAGTATCTATTCAGATCTTTTGCCTGTTTCTTAATCAGGTTGTTTGTCTTCCTGGCATTGAGTTGTATTAGTTCTTTGTATATTTTGGAAATTAAACCCTTGTCAGATTTATCATTAGTGAAAATGTTCTCCCATACAGTGGGTTTCCTATTTGTCTTGTTGATGGTTTCTTTAGCTTAGAGAAGCTTTTTAATTTGATGTAGTCCCATTTGCTTATTTTATGCTTTGTTCCCAGTACCTTAGGGGATATATTAGCAAACATATTTCTATGTTGAACATCTGAGATTTTACTCCCTGTGTTTTCTTCTAGGACTTTTATGGTTTTGTGACTTACAT
>PVKU01002353.1:18962-84365 GCA_004027475.1 Anoura caudifer
TCCTGCCTTCCTGCCATCCTTCCTGCCTTTTTTCTTCACCAGGCCACTTTTCCCAACATTATTTACTGAAGAAACTTTCTTTGCTCCATTCGGTGCTATTGCCACCTTTCTCAAATATCAATTGCTCATGCACACGTGGGTTTATTTCTGGGCTCTCTATTCTGTTCCATTGATTTATATGTCTGTTCTTTTGCCACTACCAGTCTGTTTTTATTACAGTGGCCTTATAGTATAGTTTGATATCAGGAGTTGTGATACCTCAGCTTTGTTGTTCTTCTGTAAAATTGCTGAGGACATTGGGGGTCTTTTTGGTTCTATAACATTTTTTGGAGTATTAGTTCCTTGGTATGCCATTAATATTTTACTAGGAATTGCAGTGAATGTGTAGATTGCTTTGGATAGAATAGCCATTTTAATGATGTTAATTTTTCCAGTCCATGGACACAATATATGTGGCCTATAGTTTTAGCTGTACATGTCTTTTATATTCTTGGTTAAATTTATTGGTAGATACCTTAATTTTGTGTTGCAATAGTAAATGGATTTTTTCATAGTTTTTCTTTCTGATAGCTTGTTATTGGTGTATAAAATTGGTATTAATTTTGTGTCCTGCTACTTTGCTAAATTCATTTATTAGGTTTAGTAGGTTTTTGGTGTAGTTCTTAGGGTTTTCTATTGATAATATGTCATCTGCAAATAATGACAGTTTTACTTCTTTCTTTTCAATTTGGATGCCTTTTATTTCTTTTTCTTGACCAATTGTTGTAGCTAAGACTTCCGGAACTATGTTGAGTACAAGTGGACATCCCTTTCTTGTTCTTATCTTAAGGGGAATGCTTTTAGTTTTTGCCCATTCAGAATGATGTTAGCTATAAATTTTTCTTACATACCTTTTATTCTCTTGAAATATGATCACTCTACTCCCACTTGGCTAAGAGTTTTTTTATCATGAATGAGTGCTAGACTTTATCAAATGTTTTTTTTCCCTTCATCTATTGATATGATCATGTGATTTTTGTCTTTCCTTTTATTTATGTGATGTATCACATTTATGATTTGCAAAATTTGTTGAACAAATTTCTGATCTCTCTGCCCAGCTGGTCTTGGTGGGAAAGGACCTGAAGATACAGCATGGCTGAGAAAAGTTCAGAATGGGATAAAAAAATGTTCCCCTCTGCACCTGCAGCAACAAAGGTAGCTCACATTGGGCATTGCCTGCACATTTGAGAGTGGGGAAACTGATTCTCTTTTCTAATCCACTCAGTAAGTTCTTTCTTTTGGTCTCACACCTGTGCCTCCCCTTCAGTCAGAGATTTCCTTTATGCTACTGCTGTCTGCCACCCTCAGAAGCCCTATTGCATCAACATGGTTTCTCTCTTAGTCTCAGCTCTTATAGTGAACTCTTCCATCTGGTGCCCCAACCATAGAAACACTTCACACTGAATTTGCAATCTGTGATTTCCACAAGTGTGGTAGAACCTCATTGTATCCTGCAGCCAGAGGGCCCACAGCCTCCCCTTTTCATTCTACTGCTGTGAATATTTTTATGACCCCATAGTTTAAAAGGGAGGGAAGGATCTCTGTCACTGTGATTTCAATCTCCTCTCTTTGCTGGCAGAGCAGCTGTGCTCAAGGTCCTTGCCCAACCACTTTTATCAGTCTCTTTGTAGTACCCACACCACAGCATTTATTCACTGGTTCTCTGTGCATAAAACCTCCCCAAGGAACAAAATGTTTCTCAAAGTAACAGCTGGCTGCAGCCTGTAAGTTCCTCTGACATACTCTGGTGTGGCAACCCTTTAGCAGTGTGAGCCTCTATCCTGAGCTCTCCAGGTTGACTCTTCAACAATGGAAGCTATGTTCACTGTGAGTGTGCAGCCTGGATGGAATAGATTCAGTGGATTCCCTGCAAATTTCCCAGATTAAGGTTGGAGATCCCTGCGTGAGACTAAAGCTCCTTGCTCTGAGGAGGGGAAGGAGCTCCAAAACTATGATTTGCCTGGTCTCTCAACTGTGACAGAAGCCACACACAGAGTATTTCCCCTTTGACTTATAAAATCTCCTTACTGCACGTCCCCAACCTTTTTAGCACCAGGGACTGGTTTCATGGACTATTTTTCCACCGATGAGGTGAGGTTGGAAGACAGGTGACAGGAGGTGGAGCTCAGGCAGCAATGGCAGTGAAACTTTTCTTGCTGGCCTGCCGCTCACCTCCTGCTGTGTGACCCAGTTCCTAACAGGCCATGGAATAGTACTGGTCCATGGGCCAGGGTTCGGGGACCCCTGCTGTATGTATGAAGCATCTCCTTGGCTTCAGAACTTCATATCAGCTGCGATTCTGTTGATTGTTCATGTTGGTTTTTGGAAGTTCAGCTGAAAATCTGGATTGGGGGCAAGAGCAAGCGGACCTGTTCAGCCACTATCTTCAGTTTTCCCAAAAATATTTTTTATTGATTTTCCAGAATTCAGATCAGACTTTTATAAGAAACCATGTTAGACATGGTTTCAGGTCACAGGCTAAGTCCATAAATTTAACCTTGAGGTCGAAAAGGGGGTGGCCAATGTTCTTTATAGAGATTGTTATTATTTTAAAATTTAAAGTTAGTTTTTGAATTTAAAAAATTGTATCTCCTTTTCTCATGCACACATGCATGTGCACACAAAGACACACCAATCATTTTTTAAAACTCTCTTTCAAATTCATATTTGGCATGAGTAAGCCTGAATTTCTACACAGCAAATGCAATAATCTAATGTGTGTTAAAACTAATTTGTAAGACTTCTTGCAGTACTGTACAACTTTGTTTTATCTTGTATCTAGCTGCTTTACACTTTTATGTTTGGTATTTTATTTTGTGATCCTTATGATGTATTTTATGCTTATATTATTTCTATTAAGATTTGCCTTGATACCTGACCACTAGATAAAACAACTTTATAAATGAAACATGCTTGGCTTTAAAGGAGATGTGAGGAACAGATTGCCTGTTGTAGGGGGTTTTGTATTTGTTCTTGTCTTCTCTTACCTTTGAGTCCTTCGCAGCACTTTCACTATCTATCTAACTGTGCCTTTGATTTCTTGGTCTTGAAAGAATAATGTCAGATTTACATTCCAGAAAAAAAAACAAATAAATGAAAAAAAGTAAAAAAAAAAAGTTTATTTTGTGTTGTGGAATATGGATTGGAGGGAGTTAAGACTGGAGGAGGAAGGGGGACTGAATAGGAGGTTGTATATATGGTAGGAACTTTAAATCTACAGGTCAGGGGAAAGGTATGGGATCATTTGCACCCAATGGTGATAGATGCAAGAAATAAAGTGCAAATTACAAAAATAAGAAGACCAGAATGAAGTCTCACATAAACTGACATTGAGGAGATACATACTAGAATAAGAACTAATAGAGACTTTAACAAGGAGATCTGAGAGGTAGGGGAGAAATCAAGAAAGAGATGATGTCATAGATGCCACAGAGAGAGAGTTTTAAGAAGGAAGGCATGAAAACACAATGAATTAGAAAAGTTATGAAAACCAAGGTTAAAAAAATAACAAAAAGTGAACAACCCAAATGTACATCAAGAGGTGATTGGACAAATATGCCATGCAATGGAATACTACTCAGCATTAAAAATGAATGAACTATTTATAAAAAATAATTCATGTTTGGATTTGATAACTAGGAGGTGGTTTCTATGCTGGTGGTAAAATTTTTACCTTCTAATTCCTAGAAAATACTTTTGTCATGTCACACATCATAGAAAAAAAGAAAAAGAGAAAATAGTTTTTTTAAGTATTTTTATTGATTATGCTATTGCAGTTTTCCCAATTTCCCCCCTTAATGTCCCCTCTGCCCTGAACCCACCAACCCTCCAGCACCCCCCCATTTAGTTCATGGGTTGTACATATAAGTTCTTTGAGTCCTCTGTTTCCTATATCATTTTTATCTCTCCCTGTCTATTTTAAGCTTACTAATTATTATTCTTCTTCCCTGCACCTTTTCCCCCCAATCCCTCCCTTCCCAAATCCCACTGAAATCCCTCCATGTGATATCCATTTCTATTATTCTGTTCCTGTTCTAGTTGTTTGCTTAGTTTTTGTTTCCATTGTTTTTCTTTTCTTTTAGGTTCATTTGTTGATAGTTGTGAGTTTCTTGTTATTTTACCATTCAGATTTTTGATCTTCTTTTTCTTAGATAAGTCCCTTTAACATTTCATGTAATAATGGCTTGGTAATGATGAACTTCTTTAACTTGACCTTATCTGGAAAGTACTTTATCTGCCCTTCCATTCTAAGTGAAAGCTTTGCTGGACAGAGTAATCTTGGATGTAGGTCATTGTGTTTCATGACTTCAAATACTTCTTTCCAGTCCCATCTCATCTTCAAGGTTTCCTTTGAGAAATCAGCTAATAGTCTTAGGGGCACTCCTTTGTAGGTAACTCCTTTCCTCTTGCTTCCTTTAGGATTTTCTCTTTATCTTGAATCTTGGGTAACTTAATGATGATGTACTTTGGTGTGTTCCTCTTTGGGTCCAAATTCTTTGGTATTCTCTGGGCTTCTTGGGCTTCCTGGAAGTCTATTTCCTTTGCCAGATTGGGGAAGTTTTCCTTCATTATTTGTTCAAATAAGTTTTCAGTTTCTTGCTGTCATTCTTCTCCTTCTGGCACCCCCTATAATTTGGATATTGGAATGTTTCAGGTTGTCCCAGAGGTTTGTAAGACTCTTCACTTTTTTGAATTCTTGTTCTTTCATTTTGTTCTGGTTGAATGTTTATTTTTTCCTTTTGTTCTGAATTGTTGCTCTGAGTCCTGGTTTTCTTCATGGCACTGTTCGTTCCCTGAATATTTTGCTTTATTTCATTTTGGGTATCTTTCATTTGTTTTCTTCATTTTTTGACCAAGTTCAATCAGATCTGTGAGCATTTTGATGACCCGGGTTGGCTATCTCCTTATAGCTTAGTTCTCTGTTCTGAGGTTACGCTCTCTTCTTTCATTTGGGCTGTATTTCTTTTTCTTGGCACCCCAGATAAGTTGTAAGGGGGCAGGGCAAACCTCTTTGCTGTGCTGCAGTGCTGCCTGTGGGGGAAAGGCCAGAGAGGGAACAATGCAGCTGCTTGTTTTTCCCTAGCTCACTTTCCAAAGGAGTCTCATGTGAGACTGGGAATTTCTTCCACTGTGGCAACCACCGTAATCCACTGTCAACTCTAAGTCTCAGATTCCTCTTAGGTCAGCCCCACCCACACAGTCTGCCACCTCCCTGCAACTGGCCCCACGCACATGGTCAGGGGCCTCATTGCAGTTTTTCTTAGCAGGCCAGTCCACATGGTATGCCACCTTACTGGTCTAGTTGTTCTGATTGTTTTTTTCTTTAATTCCTTGGTTGTCAGAGTTCCATGCAGTTTGATTTTCTGGTGCTTCTGGATGTTTATTGATTTTAGATTGGTTGTTATCCTCCTTTTGGTTTAGTGAGGAAGTGAAGGGTTTTTACCTACACCTCCTTCTTGGCTGGAACCTCCGAAAATAATTTGTTGATAAAATGAAGTAATAAATTAATGACACTTTGGTGAATGTATAGTTATTATCCAAACTGTGACCCTTCCAGAAGAAAAGGTATAGTTATTAATACTTTCAGTAAGTATGAACCACAGCTATCTCAGGCAATGTAGGATGCACGCTCAGCCTGATTGTAGTTTGTATTTATTAAGTACCAGCTATCTGTCAGACACTGAGATGAGTTCTTTACCAGTTTATCTGACTTAATGACTAAGAATTTCAGTTGCCAACATTAATAATTCTTTCTTTGTATACACTAAATTCACTGACAAAAATGTGATTTTGATTACTGAACTTAACTATTTAAAAATAAAATTGGTACTTTCCTATGGAATAGGGAAATAAAGATGTTTAATACATAGTTTCATTTTTAATAATCTACCAATGTAGTTGAGACAATCTGGGATCAGCATTTCAATTTAATTTGGTAAAGTGCCATGATAATAATGTGATTTGTGAAGACCCCAAACTCATATTTTAGTACATTATATTCTGTATTTTATTGGGTTAGGATTGTGGTTTTTTTTGGACTTTGCAAGGTAGAGCTTGCTTTTTTTTTAAATAAAAATGTTTTATCAATGGAAAAGATAAGGTATAGCTAATTCTATGTTTAAGTGCTTTTTCCTCCATCCTGGAAAGTACATCTGGTGTGATATGTACATGTGCCTATGAGTGTGCATGTGTGTGTGTATAAAGAGAGAGGTCAGTTTTTTATCACAAAGGATGCCTTTCCATATCTATAATGAAATTTTAGCCACATTCAAGCTATATTATGTGAATGGTCTGGAATATTTCTCTGGTACATCTGGTAGATATGTCTGGCATTAATTAGCATAGGTATTGCTATAAGTGAATGTCAGTCCAGAACAACAAAAAGTGTTTGTTACCGATGTCAATCATTCATCCTTTGTCAGTTCAGAAGGCTTCCCTAAAAGAATGAACATTGATCTTCACCAATTCAAAATACAGCAAAACCATTTCTGTACTCTATAAACAAAATATTAAAGTACCTATGTTTGAAAAGCCATATAGAGATGCTCAGATAGAAGTACATGATAAGTTTTAATGTTAAGATTAATAAATTAAGCCAAGATTAGTTGAATCTTTCAAAAAGAAAACATAGTTTTATGTAATTATAAAATATAGCCTTGAATTAGTTTCCTCCCTCAATAGCATTAACTTTGGGTAGTCAAATTTGTGTTTTTGTCCCACCTTGAAATAATTTTGATATATGCCAGGTAATTGCAAGTACTACTTTCAATAGTTAAAAACAGAAGGGGATCATACAAGCACCATTTTGAGATCAGACTGATAAGTTAAAGAAGTACTCTTCTGTCCACATACATTTTGGTTTTTGTATTTAGCTATCCTGATACAGATATTGATTGGCTTCATTTGTTCACTGACTTTTCCCTCTATTTTCTAAAAAATAATATCCACAAGTATAGTAGTCTTTAGTTTTGAGCAAAAACTGGCTTTAAAGTGCTGGCATATACATTGTCACAAAAGTTCTATATTTTATTTCCATTTTTTCTCCAAATGCTCCCTTTATATTCTAATTTATTATTTAATGAAAGGCAATATGAATGACTTTAAGGCAAGGAAAAAGGGTGTGATGAAGGGAATGTGATCAAGGATATGGGAAAAGTTGAAGACACATATCTTAATATTTCATTTTAATGAAGCAGAAAATATCTATTATTAGAATCCTACATTTGATAAAATTTAAAAACTATAATTAATTCTTTTAAAATTATGAATGTATATACCACAAAAAATCAATCATACATCACATTTCTTTGTCTTTGTAAGGGTAGGGTTTGTTGAATTTTGCATGTGATGTTAGAGGATTATCATGAAACCAGATTCAGAATGTACTCGTTATTTACTCTAATTTGACCAACGTGTATTGTTTGAATAGCAGTTCCCCAGCCTGATTGCCATCTTTGAAATTCATATCCAGACTTTTTGCCCTGACATATAGAACCACTGTCATCTATTTTTGATCTGTCTCATCTTCTTGAAATCACCTTTTTTTTTATTATTCCATTAACAATTTTTAAAATGAATTTTTCTTCATACTTTTCTAATCATCTTGTAATTCTTTAGCCCTAATACATTGAAATGAATCAGTAAAAATATTTAATATGTAATCATCTCTGCCATTCCATTAGAACTCATGGATTTGAAAAATTATGTTAAAGTCTTCTAAAAATACATTTGAGTAGGTTTTTGTAGCATTTGGATTATGATAATTAATTTTCTCTTGCTATGCTGCTTAGCCATAAAAATGAAAAAGAAGGTAGATGTGAGTTTTTTTTAGTGGTGTTAAATTACTTTATTTGTTATAATATTCAACGATGGCAATTCCTATTTTTTTCTGTTCAACTTGGATTCAACAGAAAGTAATGAGAAGCTTCCACCCCCAGCAGAGCGAGAAAAAATTTGATGCACTTTGTAAATTGATTAAAGGTATAATTTACCTCTAGATCCAAAAAATAATAGAAGCTTGTTCAAGTTTTGTCCTGAGATATTCTGGAAGTGGAAAAATACCCTAGAGAAAGGAGCATTGTAAGCACAAAGAATAAGACTTCTCAATCCTGGGAGAGAGAGTTAAAGCCTAACCTTCCAAATAAGTCAGTTGGACTCTGTATTTTTCATCTCTCAGTGTTTTTGGCTATTCAGCTATTAGTAGAAAAATATATGATGACAATATTATTTGGATTTTTCTTGCCTAAAAATATATGGTGTTTTGGAGGTCAAACCCCTGTCCGAGGTATCATTGGAAAATATATATTTCTCATACGGTTGGTTCCCTTTCCATTTTGCTGATTTTTCTTTAGCCATGCAGAAGATTTTAATTTGATATAGACCCATTTGTTTATTCTTTCCTTTATATCCCTTGCTGTAGGGGACATATTGGTGAAAACATTTCTGCATGGAACAGCTGAAATTTTCCTGCCTATGTTCTCCTCTAGGATTTTTATGGTGTTGCAGCCTATATTTAAGTATTTTATCAATCTCAAGTTTCTTTTTTTGTATGATGTGAGTTGGTGGTCAAGTTTCATTTTTATTGCATGTATCTATCCAGGTTTCCCAACACCATTTGTTGAAGAGGCTCTTTTTAGTATATTTTATGCTTCTGCCCACTATGTCAATTATTAATTAACCATAGAGACTTGGGCTTATTTCTGGGCTCTCTATTCTATTCCATTGGTCCATGTGTCTGTTCTTATGCCAGTACCAGGCTGTTTTGATTACTGTGGTCTTATAATATAATTTGATATCAGGTAGTGTATCCCTCCTACTTTGTTCTTCCTCAACTGCCTTTTGACCCACAATTCTACTGTTGGGATTATACCCTAAGAATCCTGAACCATCAATTCAAAAGAACCTATGCACCCCATTGTCCATAGCAGCACGATTTACAGTAGCCAAGTGCTCAAAACAGGCTAAGTGCACATCAGCAAATGAGTGGATCAAAAAATTGTGGTACATTTACACAGTGGAATAGTATGAAACACAAAGAAGGAACTCTTACCCTTTACGACAACAGGGTGGAACTGGAGAGTAGTAGGCTAAGTGAAATAGGCCAGGCAGTGATCATAAATGCCATATGATCTCACTTGTAACTGGAAGCTAGTAAAAAACAAACAAGTGAACAAAATAGGATGTGAAAATAGAGACATGGAAATAAAATACCCATTGACAAAGCCAAAGGATGGGAGGTGGGGTTGGTAGGGCAGGGAGAAAGTAGTGACAGGAAAATAGAGACAATTATCCTTGAACAACAATAAAAAGTCTTAAAAAAAAAGAACAAACTGACAGTGACCAGAGGGGAGAGGGGATGGAGATAACAGGGGAAAGAAGGAAAAGGGTAAAGTCAAGGAACATGTATAAAGGACCTATGGACAAAGACATGATGGGGAGGATTGAAAGCGGTAGGTGGGAGGCAAGGGAGAGTAATGGGACAAAAATGAGGACAACTGTAACTGAACAACAATAAAAAATTTAGAAAGTATCTACAATGTCTTGATTGGTAAGTTTTATAGTTATGTTTGTGTTAATATTTTCTAATGACATAATGTGATACTTTCTAATAACAATATTTAATGCAAATGAATTAATTTTAATTTTACCTTCTGGCAGAAAAATGTTAAAAATGTTGAGATTATTCTGATTAAGGAAGGTGGCTTTCTTTGCATTAATTTCTGCAATTGTGCCATCATAATCTCTTTTTGCTCTAAATTTTGGTTCTTTTCCATATTTCCTCATATCTGAGAACAGGACTATCCTAATATATCTATTTAAATCCACTTTCCAGTAAGAGAGATAATAAGTCCTTTTTCTCACTTTGCATGGTGAAACTGAATTGGACTGAATTCATGTTCATAGTCTACTATAAAAATACTTAAATTTTATCAGCTCTGTGTATTGGAAATACTGATTTCTCATCTTGTTAGGGAGAACTTAAAAGCTGTGCATTAATTATTATATAGAGACACAGTATTCAGATGCTGTTAGGAAATTGGGAGGAAAAGTGATAATTAAAGGGAATACTTATTTTAGAAAAAATATTGGAAAGAAATTTCTTGTAATCACCACAATTATCTGGAAGTAACCTAGTAGTCATCATCCTTATGAGAAGGCACTTTATATGCAATGTAATGTCTAAACAGCCAGACATTTGACTTTTGCTTAACAATTGATACTTTTTTCATTACTCACTGAAAGAACTCAGTGATAGATTATTGTTTTAATATGTTTTTTAGTGTTTAAAAATCTATTTATTTTATTTTTATTGTTGTTCAAGTATAGTTGTCTGCATTTCTCCCACACCCCCCAACTCTAACCATCCCCACCTCCCTCCCATGATCCCACCCCCCTTGGTTTTGTCCATGTGACCTTTATAGTTGTTCCTGAAAACTCTTCCCCCTTTCTACCCTTACTGTTTTAATACTTAAATGTCAAAATTATGTAGTAAGTAATTACTACTTATTAGAGTTGAATACAACCAAATAATACATTCCCCCAATAATCTCTAAAATTGAAACATGAATCTTTACAAGTTTTGAATGTAATTCATAGCATCTGCAGTAACATAGTAGTCTTCAGTGAGAAACCTCCTTGATTTCTTTTTTTTTTTCTCTTTGAGGTAGACTTTTATTTTAGAGCAAATGAACATTTGAAAATTTTAAGAATATTGCCAAATTAATAACATATAACAGAAAAGCCAAGTCTCTAGTTTCTCAAATCCAGAGCCGAACTCACTGGACCGTGTATTTTTCCGAGTCGCTTGATTATCAGAAGTGATGCTTGCACAGATGTTGTCTAAAGCTTTCTCCAAATCTAAGCCTTGATGGTTGGAAGTTTTTTACTTTGTTTTTTTGTTGATGACGTTAGTTCCCTGTACCTTCTTCCTCTGCCAGACTTGGACTTTATCGTTTTTCTTCCTGGGTATTACATATACTATATAGACTAACTATAGAATGGCAATAAGTATGGGAGGAGGACAGAAACTCAGGAAATGAAAGCATTTTGAGATAGTGTAGTGTCAGGCAAACCTGGGTCTTACTCCTATAAATTATTATTTCCCATTGTGGGATCTTGGAAGGTTACCTAACCAACTATGAACCTCCCTTTTTTTCTCAGCTACAAAATGGAGATGATGACGTTTAATAACATTATTAGCAATAGTTAAATAGTATATTAAATCACTCCATGTAGCTTTCTGTCCATCCTCCATGCCCATGCTCCTTCGATGGTGAGGTTTGGTGTAAGAGTAGGAATAAAGTAGTCGTTAGACTACTCGATTCATCCAGTTCATACTCTCATCATCCAATATGTTCCAGCAGATGCACCATACCCCAGATCACCAGCTCAGCTAAGGGTCACTCAGGAGTCTATCATCCTTCAATTCTTTCTCAGTTTCTTATTTTTTATGTTTTCTTTTTAATTTATTTTAATTGTTCTTGTACAGTTTTCTGTCTTTTGCTCCCATTCCAGCCCACCGCCCCAGCCCTCCCCACCAACCTCCCATTTCCACCCCCACTAGTTTTTGTCCATGTGACCTTTATACTTGTTGCTCCAAACCCTTCCCCTTTCCCCCTGAAATTCCATCCCCTCCCCCCTCTGGTGACTATCAACCCCTTCTCAATTTCAGTGTCTTTGGTTATATTGTGCTTGTTTGTTGGTTCTGTTGATTAGGTTCCTTTAAAGGTGAAATCATATGGTATTTGTCCTTCACTGCCTAGCTTAGTTCACTTAGCATAATGCTCTCCAGCTCAATCCATGCTGTGGCGAAGGGTAGGAGTTCCTTCTTTCTTTCTGCTGCATAGAATTCCATTGTCTAAATGTACCAAAGTTTCTTGATCCATTCATTTACTGATGGGCACCTAGGTTGCTTCCAACACTTGGCTATTGTAAATTGTGCTGCTATGAACATTGGGGTGCATAGATTCTTTTGGATTGGTGTTTCAGGTTTCTTAGGATATAACCCTAGCAGTGGAATTGCTGGGTCAAAAGGTAGATTCACTTTTAGTTTTCTTAGAAAATTTCATACTGCTTTCCATAGTGGCTGTACCAGTCTGCAATCCCACCAACAGTGCACTAGGGTCACCTTTTCTCCACAACCTCTCCAACACTTGCTGTTTGTTGCTTTATTTATGATGGCCATTCTGACAGGTGTGAAGTGGTATCTCATTGTGGTTTTAATTTGCATCTCTCTGATAGCAAGCGATAATGAGCATCTTTTCATGTGTTTCTGGATCTTCTGCATGTCCTCCTTGGAGAAGTGTCTGTTCAAGTCCTTTGCCCATTTTTTAATTGGGTTGCTTGTCTTCTTAGAGTGGAGTCATGTAAGTTCTTTATATATTTTGGAGATGAAACCCTTGTCTGAGGTATCATTGGCAAATATGTTTTCCCATATAGTTGGTTCTCTTTTTATTTTAATACTGTTTTCTTTAGCCATGCAGAAGCTTTTTATTTTGATGAGATCCCATTTGTTTATTCTTTCCTTTATGTCCCTTGCTTTAGGGGACATATCAGTAAAAATGTTGCTGCATGAAATGTCTGAAATTTTCGTGCCTATGTTCTCCTCTAGGACTTTAATGGTGTCACAGTTTATATTTAAATCTTTTATCCACCTTGAGTTTATTTTTGTGTATGGTGTAAGCTGGTGCTCGAGTTTCATTTTTTTGCATGTAGCTGTCCAGTTCTCCCAACACCACTTGTTGAACAAGCTACTTTTATGGCATTTTATGTTGCTGCCTCCTTTGTCGAATATTAATTGGCCATAGGGAATTGGGTTTATTTCTGGGCTCTCTGTTCTATTCCACTGGTCCATGTTCCTGTTTTTGTGCCAGTACCAGGCTGTTTTGATTACAGTGGCCTTGTAATACAGCCTGGTGTCAGGTATTGTGATCCCTCCTACTTTGCTCGCCTTTCTCAAAATTGCAGTAGCTATTCAAGGTCGTTTATGACTCCATATAAATTTTTGAAATGTTTGTTCTATATCTGTGAAATATGCCATTCTTAATTTGATAGGTATTGCATTGAATATGTAATTGCTTTGGGTAGTATGGACATTTTAATGATGTTAATTCTTCCAATCCATGAACATGGTATATGTTTCCATTTGTTTGTGTCTTCCTTAATTTCTTTCTTCAGTGTTGTGTAGTTTTCTGGGTGTAGATCCTTTACTTCCTTGGTTAGGTTTATTCCTAGGTATTTTATTTTTCTTTTTGCTATATCAAATGGGTTTTTTTTCCTTGACTTCTGCTTCTGCTCTTTTGTTGTTGGTATACACAAATGCCTTTGTTTTCTGAATATTGACTTTGTATCCTGCTGTTTGGCCAAATTCATTTATTAGGTCAAGCAGCTTTTTGGCCAAGTGTATAGGATTTTCTGTGTACACTATCATGTCATCTGCAAACAATGATAGCTTTGTTTCCTCCTTTCCAATTTGGATGCCTTTTATTTCCTTTTCTTGTGTAATTGCCGTGGCTAAGACTTCCAATACTATATTGAATAGAAGTGGTGAAAGTGGACAACCTTGTCTTGTTCCTGATCTTAGTGGAAAAGATTTTAATTTTTGCCCATTGAGTATAATGTTGGTTGTAGGTCTCTCATATATGGCCTTGATTATGTTGAGGAATGCTCCTTCTATTCCCACTTTGCTGAGTGTTTTTATCATAAATGGGTGCTGTACCTTATCAAATGCTTTTTCCGCATCTATTGATATAATCATGAGATTTTTGTCTTTGCTTTTGTTTATGTGATGTATTACGTTTACTGATTTGCGAATGTTGAACCAACCTTGCATCCCTGGGATGAATCCCACTTGGTCATGGTATATGATCTTTTTAATGTATTGTTGAATGCGGTTTGCCAATATTTTGTTGAGAATTTTAGCATCTGTGTTCATCAGAGATATTGGCCTAAAGTTTTCTTTCTTTTTTGTGTCTTTATCTGGTTTGGGGATTAGGATGATGCTAGCTTCATAAAAAGAGTTTGGGAGTTTTCCATCTTCTTGGGGTTTTTGGAATAGTCTATGAATGATAGGGGTTAGCTCTTCCTTGAATGCTTTGTAAAATTCTCCTGTGAAACCATCTGGTCCTGGGCTTTTGTTTGTTGGGAGTTTCTTGATTATAGCTTCTATTTCATCTGCTGTTATTGGTCTGTTCAGGCTTTCTGCTTCTTCCTCGTTGAGATATGGGAGACTATATTTTTCTACAAAATTGTCCATTTCACCTAGGTTTTCAAATTTCTTGGTATATAGTTCTTCATAGTAATTTCTTGCAATCCTTTGTATTTCTGTGGTGTCAGTTGTAATCTCTCCTCTTTCATTTCTGATTGTGTTTATTTGGGTCCTTTCTCTTTTTTTCTTGATGAGCCTGCTTAAAGGCTTGTCAATTTTGTTTATCTTTTCAAAGAACCAGGTCCTGGATTCATTGATCCTTAGAATTGTGCTTTTATTCTCTATGTCATTTAATTCTGCTCTGATCTTGGTTATTTCCTTCCTTGTACTTGCTCTGGGCTGTCTTTGTTGTTGTTCCTCAAGTTCTTGTAGGTGTAGGGTTAACTTGTTTGTTTGAAATGTTTGAATCTTTTTTAGTTAGGCCTGTATCGCTATGAATTTCCCTCTGAGGACTGCCTTCGCTGTGTCCCATAAGTTTTGGGTCTTTGTGAGTTCATTTTCATTTGTTTCCAGAAACTTTTTGATTTCTTCCCTAATTTCATTCTTGACCCATTCATTGTTTAATAACATACTATTCAATCTCCATGATTTTGAGGATTTTGGATTTTTCCCATCAGGGTTGGTTTCTAGTTTCAGTCCCTTGTGGTCAGAGAAAATGCTTGGTATGATTTCAATTTTCTTGAATTTGTTGAGGCTAGTTTTGTGTCCTATCATGTGGTCTATCTTTGAGAATGTTCCATGGGCATTTGAAAAGTATGTGTATTTAGTTTCTTTGGGATGAAGGGCTCTATATATATCAGTTAATCCCATTTCATCCAGAATGTTGTTCAATGCCACAATATCTTTGTTGATTTTTTGTTTGGAAGGTCTGTCCATTTTTGACAATAGGGTGTTAAAATCCCCTACTATAATTGTATTGCTGTCAATATCTTTCTTGAAGTCCTCTAAAATTTTTTTTTATGTATTTAGGTGCTCCTATGTTGGGTGCATATATATTTACAATGCTTATGTCTTCTTGCTGGATTCTTCCCTTGAGTAATATGAAGTGACCTTCTGGATCTCTCTTTATAGCTCATCTTTTGAAGTCTATTTTGTCTGATACGAGTATTGCTACCCCGGCTTTTTTTTTTTTTTTTCCTGTTCATTTGCTTGGAAAATTTGTTTCCAGCCCCTCACTTTGAGTCTGTGTAGGTCTTTTGTCCTGAGGTGGGTCTCTTGTAGGCAGCATATGTGTGGGTCATGCTTTCTTATCCATTCAGCTATTCTATGTCTTTTGATTGGAGCATTTAATCTTTTTGATTCATTGCCATTTTCGTACCTATGTTCCTCTCTCTCTCTCTCCCTTTTCCTTTCTTTCCTTAAAACAGTCCCTTCAGCATCTCTTGCAGAACTGGTTTGGTAGAGGTGTATTCTTTGAGACTTCTTTTGTCTGGGAAGCTCCTTATTTGTCCTTCTATCTTGATTGAAAGCCTTGCTGGGTAAAGTAGTCTTGGTTGCAGGCCTTTGGTTCTCATTACTTGGAATATTTCTTGCCATTCTCTTCTAGCTTGGAGCGTTTCCATTGAGAAGTGAGCTGCTAGCCTTATTAGAGCCCCCTTGTAGGTTACTTCCTTTTTCTCCCTTGCTGCTTTTAAGATTCTCTCTTTGTCTTGGAATTTTGCCATTTTAATTATGATGTGTCTTGAAGTGGGCCTCTTTGGTTTCCTCTTGACTGGGACTCTCTGTGTTTCCTGGATTTGTGTGACTTTTTCTCTCATCAAATTAGGGAAGTTTTCCATCATTACTTTTTCAAATAGGTTTTCTATCCCTTGCTCTTCTTCTTCTCCCTCTGGTATTCCTATTATACGGATATTATTACGTTTCATATTGTCTTGCATTTCTCTTAATCCCTCTTCATTCTTTTTGAGCCTCTTTTCCTTTTCTTGCTCTTTCTGGGTGTTTTTTTCTACTTGGTCCTCCAACTCACTAATCTGATCTTCTGCTTCATCAATTCTGCTTTTCATTCCTTCCACTGTGTTCTTCAGTTCAGAAATTTTAGTTTTCATTTCCTCTTGGCCCTTGTTGATAGTTTCTGTTTCCTTTTTCATGTTGATATAGTTTGCAGTGAGTTCTTCGTAGCTTCCCTGTAGTTTCTGGTAGCTCATTGAGAGCTCGTGGACCTTCCTGACAACCATTGTTTTGAACTCAAAATCTTACAGTTGAGCTGCCTCTGTTTCATTTAGCATTCTTTCTGTGGCTTCCTCCTTTCCTTTCATTTGGGGATTATTTCTTTGTCTTCCCATTGTTTTTGAGGTTCTTCTTATTAGCCTTAACTTCTTAAATTGATCTGTTCTGGCTCCCTGGGTTTATGGTGTGAACTTCTGTGGTAGAATACCTGTGAGATTCAGTGGAGCTATCTGCTTCAGGTATCCTGGTGTTCACAGTTTCCACTGTCTTATCTGTTGGAATGCCCCCTCCTTGGGATCATCTCTGGTTTTTTCACAGTTCCAGGGTTGGTTTTTTTTTTGTTGTTGTTTTGTTTTGTTTTGTTTTTGTCTTACTCATGGGTATTTAAAAGAGAAAAGAGGAAAAAATGGAAAGAGAAGAAAGAAAAAGAAAAAAAAGAGGAAAGAAGAGAAGAAAGAAAAAAGAGGAAGAAGGAAGAGATAAAATTGGAAAGAAAGGAAGAAGGAATAAGGCCAGGGAGAAGATACGCAAAGCAAAGGGCATTGAGGGGTTAAAAAAAGATAAAAATAATTAAAAAAATAGAATAAAATTAAAATTTAAAAAGAGAATAAAAAGAAAAAAGCAACAAGAAAAAAGAAAAAAATAAAATTAAAAAAAAAAACCAACAACACTTGCTGTTTTCAATCTTGCTGAGCTGGTGTTTCTGGTCTTGCTAGCTGCAATGGTCTAGGGGTGACAGTATCGCTTTTGTCCCTGTTCAGCGCTCAGCTATCTTTGCACTACTGTCCTCAGAGGTAGCCCTGGGCCTCTTTGCCCAGGGCCTTAGGTGTAAGTTCTGAGGATGCGTGTGCCTATCTCAGTTGCATGCAGGTGCCTATAATCTCGCAGCCACCTGTGGTCACATACGGGAGCCAATCCTCAGGCAATCGTCCCGATGGAAGGCGGGCTCCGGCGCGTGGCTGCCCCTCCGGTATTGGGCACCGGAGGCTCCTGGAGCTCAGGTGAGCAGCGGAACAGCCGTCTCGCGGGCGCGCCTGCCCCAATGGCACCAGGCGCTGGATGTCCCGTGAGCCCAGGCGTGTGGCTGCCTCAATGTCGCTAGGAGCCAAATGACCTGTGGGCACCGGCCTTCTGTAAGCCCACGCCTGCAGCTGCTCCTCGGGGCTGGGAGTCAAAGGCCCCGGGAGCTCAGGTGTGTGGCTGTCCCAGTGGCACTGGCCACCAACAATCAGGCGAGCTCCGGTATGCAGACCTTCCCTGGGATATGCGTGGATGTTCACACCCCCAGCTTGTCTGCCACTGAGACCCCAATTCCTCTCTGTGAGATTTCAAGCAACTGGGTTTATCCCAGTGCCGCTGAAACTTTGTTTGGCTGGGGAGGGAGCAGTTGACCCAGCTCCCTCCCTAATCTTGTGGCGAACCTGGCGAGAGCCCGCCTGGGCCTCAGACCCTGGTGTCCGCACTGTCCCTTGGGCTCTTATTGTTCTGAAGTACTCTCCTTACCGTCTGGTTTTTCACTGTCCACTACAATTTTTGATCTCCTGATTTCAAATATGCTATGTTTCTGATGGCTGTTTGCTCCGTTCCAATGTAAATCAGCCAGAATATTCTCCTGTGTGTAGGGGGAAGCAAAATATGCTCCTTCCTACTGCGCTGCCATCTTTCTCTTTGATTTCTATATTCATGTTTAATTTCATTGTTTGGAACTTTCTAAAAGAGACACAAAACACGATGACCATTCTTGACAGTTTATAATTGTGAGTTAGGATTCTTAAATTTAACAGAAAATGTGCATGAAAAAGAAATTTCATTGGTTGGGTCTTAGATGGTCAGTTCAAAATTTTGCTTTCAATGAACTAGATAGAAAACCCCTTGAAGAAAGTCCACAAACATTATCATTCATTTCATTGACATGAAAAATTGCTCTTCATTTAAAACTTTATTTTTTATTTAAAAGTTTGATAAATTTTAAAATGTTATTTAAATTTGATGGATCAGTAGTTAAGTCTCATTTATTGGTTTGAGGTTGAAGGATTGGAAAATACTGTCATTCATAGAAAAATTTTGTCATTCCTCTGCTCTACAGTAATGATAATGGCTAATAGCAACAATAACATGGTCAAATCACATAAACATAATGTTGAGTAAAAATCCTTAACACAAAAGTATAATAGCATATGAATTATTTTCATACAGTTCCAAAACTATAGTGTTTAGTAATATAAGAAGTGACTAAAACAAAAGTAAAGAAAATGGTTAACTTGTAGGTATGTGATGGAAATTGGAGTGGAAGCTCCCATAGCTTCTGGTGTTTCCACAATATTTTGTTTATTCATTGTGTTGGTGGCTACATGGATATTTGCTTTATGAAAAGCTATTAGTGAGAAACTATATGCTTTTCTTTTAAGATCAGGAACAGGACAAGGATATCTCATCTCAGCACTCATGCTTAATATACTGGAAGTCCCAGCTAAGAATAAGATAAGGAGAGGAAATAAAAGACATACAGGTTGGGAAGAAACAAATGCAATTCTCTATTTGCAGGTGGCATGGTTGTCTATGTAGAAAGTTCCCAAGAATCAACTAAGAAAATCTTGGGTAACTAATAAACAGTTATAGCAAGATTGCAGAAAGCAAGATTAATATAAAGAAGTCTGTTGCTTTTCCATATATATCTGCAATGAACAACTTGGATTTGAAATTAAAAATACAATACCATTATATTAGCACCAAAAGAAGAAACACAGGTATAAATCTAACAACATATGTACAATATCAATATGAGGAAAACTACAAAATTCCCATGAAAGAAAATGGAAAAAGATCTAAATAAATGGAGAGATATTCCATGTCTCTGGACAGGCGTACTCACTATGGTTATGATGTCAGTTCTTCTTAACTTAATCTATAGATTCAACATAATTCCAATGAAATCCCAGCAAAGTACTTTGTGAGTATTGATAAACCTATTCTTAAATTTCTATGGAAAGACAAAGGACTCAGAAAAGCCAACACAATTTTGAAGGGCAAATTCAGAGGATTGACACTCTCCAAATTCAAGAATTTTTATAAAGGTACAGCAATCAAAACAATGTGATATTGATGAAGGGATTGACAGATCATTGGAAAATAGTAGAGCACCCAGAAGTAGACCTACACAAGTACAGTAAACTGATTTTTGACAAAGGAACAAAGGCAATTTAATAGAGAATGACACTTTGTATATGGCTATACAGTGCAACAACTGAATGTCCATATACAAATAATAAATCTATACAAAAACTCATACCTTTTATAAAAATACATTAAACATGGATCATAGGACAAAGTGTAAAGTGCAAAATTATAAAACTACTGTAGGAAAAAATAGTAGAAAGTCAAAGTAACCTTGGGTTTGATGGTGACTATTCATATATTTTTTTTGCTGCTAAAGGCTTTATTTATTGTTTCTGTTTGGTCTAGTACATGGGAGAGGACTCCAGGGTGATTAAAAGGATGACCAGTGTGTGAAGGAGCTCCGCCCGCAGAGCCCCATCCATGTGTCATGGATGAAAATAAAACTACGAAAACATGATCTGCTTGCGGGGGAGAGGTGGTCGATCTCTCAAAGGAGAATGACCCAGAGCCCCTTCCTCAATGGGCTTTTATTGGGTTCAAATACACAGGAATTCAGGTATGTCAGGCAGCAAGGATCAAACAATGGATAACATTTCAAAGAAATCTGAGGGCTTAATCTGAGTCAGTGTCTGTCAGGAAAGGGGGTTGCAAAAACTTTGGGAGACATACTCATTTCCTCCTCGGACCCTTATCATTTAAATGAGAGCACTCTTAGCAAAGCAGGTTTCACAGGACTTTACAAATTCTTTCTTATGCCCAATCACCTGGGGAACCACTCTGGCCAGCACAGGGCTACACCACCCTTCCTCATAGTTTCAGGCTTAAGTGGATTAGAGCCAGGAAGCAAGAGATAAGGAAGACTTCTCCCAGATGGAAATGGGGACTCAGGCTATGTCAGAATAGGTGGGGGTGTGGGTCCATCACCCCCTCTTTGCTGCAGCCCCCTGAGTCCTTCCATGAGGGCCTTCCAAGTGGTTGTGTCTGGCTTGGGTTGCCCCTCCCTTGAGGAGTCTTACCCATCATTGACTAACCCACCAAGCACTGGGGCCAGAGATGGATGAAGCAGAAGTGGTGCTCCTGCCAGGGAGATAAGCTTTGTTTCCTTAGTGGCTCAGGTCCTCTTGACAGAACAGACCCAGTGAAGCAGGTCCCTGGCCTCCCACTCAGCCCAGCCATGGGGTGCAGTTACAGTTCCTGAAACCAGGCTGAACGGTGCACAACACCAGTGGTTTCAGGGAAAGGCTCAGGCAAAAGCAGATATGAGGGGAATACGGAAGGACCAGTATAAGGCATCTAGGCTCCAAAGGTTCCTAGTTGTGCTTAAGAGTAAACATTTCAAAGACATTCCCTCCCACTGCAGCCTAGCCTGCCCAGTTTAGTCAGGTGGTTGCCATCTTCTGGATGAGTTTCACCTCCTCATCCAGGATGGCACCCAGGGGATGGCATCCTGTGATTCTCCAGGAAGTCACAGAGATGAGTGAGTGTCTGTGTGGGTAGAACCCAGAGCATGCAGATCCAAAAGGGCCTGGTTCACGTTTTTCTACAAGACCATGGTGGCCTCCATGGTGTCCTGGGTTTTACCCCACTCATCTTGGGAAGACTTCACCATATCTTAGAAGAGATCATGGCCACCACGCTGGTTTTGCATCTTTAAGAGATGCTTGGTGCCCTTGTGCTTCTTATGGGTCAACTCTGCAAGAAGTTGCTCTCCAGAGTCACATTGTCCCAATAGAAATAGAAGCCCAGAGACAGGTAGGTGTAGGAGGCCTGCAGTTGCAGGTTAATCAGGCAGTTGATGGCAGCCTCCACCTTGGTGGAATAATTCTGACAAATTTTGGAGTTCATGTTTGTTTGGCAATAAGGAGTTAAGGTCCAAAATTGGTCTTGGCTGGACTTGCAGGCTGAGGTGATTCTGAAGATTGTGACTGGAAAAGAGGTTGGAGGGTGGTTAGAAGCTTGATGAAATGGCATCCCTGGGTCTGTTCTGTCCAAACACTGTTGAAGCAAGAAACAGATCTGGAAGTGCCAAGGGCATGGCCTGATAATGACTTTTTAGATCAAACACCAGAAGCACAATCCATGAAATAAATTGATAAGAAAATAAATTGATGAGAGGGACATCATTAAAATGGAAAACTTCTCTGAGAGATACTGTTAAGAGAATGAAAAGGTAAGTCAAAGACTGGAAGAATATATTTGCAAAATATTTTTAAAATATAAAAGACATGTATCCAACATGTACAAATAACTTGAGTAAGAAAACATAACCCAGTTAAAAATATTTATCCAAGGAAGATAAAAAGATGGCAAATAAGTATATTAAAATGTGATCAATATTTGTTTCATTAGGGAATTTCAAATTAAGATAAGATACTACTATTCTAACCTGTTAGAATAGCTGATATCCTTAACACTGACAAAACCAAATGCTGCCAAGAGTGTGGAGCAAAATGCCTCTGATTTATTGTTGGTGAGAATGCAAAGCAATACAGCTATTTTGGAAAACAACTCAGAATTTTATTCCAAAGCTAAACATACACACAATATAATTTTTACCATATGACCCAGCAATTGGGCTCTTGGGTGGTCAGTAGTTACTACCCAAATGAGTTGGAAACTTTTGTCCATGCAAAAATTTGCACAAAAAATGTTTGTAGAAGCATTATTTATATTTGCCAAAACTTTAAAGCAACTAGGATGTCCTTCAATAGGTAAATGGATAAAACAGTGATATATTTAAAGAAAGGACTGTTACTGTGATAAAAAGAAATAACCTATTAAGCCACAAAAAGGCATGGTGGAAACCTAAATGAATATCACTGAGTGAATGAAGATATCTGAAAAAGTCATATACTATGTGATTTCAATGATATGACATTCTGGAAAAAGCAAAACTATAGAGACTGTAAAAAGATCAGTGGTTGCCAGGGGTCAGGATGCAGGAAGGGAGGTATGAATAGATGGAGCATAGGGGAATTTCAGGGTATCTTTATTTTAAGATAGATATTGTATTTTGAATTAATAGTATAAACAAAATATTAAATAAATAAATGAAAGATTTTTATAAGCAACTCCATTGTATAGTACTGAACTATTTATCTTTAGAGTTGTTTGTGGCTTGTTTTCTTAAATTTGAATACATTTTCTGAGGTTCACTGTCTTCAGAAACACTTTTCTACTTAAGTGACACTTTAATTTGTTAATTTTAACATTGGTATGTTATAAAAGAAATGAATAACATATATGCTCTTTATAGTCTTTCTTTGGATAGAAATTTTCTATTATAGTTTCTGTTTAAAGAAACAGTGTGGACTTTTTACTAGTCATTTTAAAATTTTTCTTCCATTTTTAATTTCTCTCCCCTTCCTCTTTTCCTTCCTTTCCTTTCCTTTCCTTTCCTTTCCTTTCCTTTCCTTTCCTTTCCTTTCCTTTCCTTTCCTTTCCTTTCCTTCCTTTCCTTTCCTTTCCTCTTTCTCTCTCTTCATTTTATATTCAATTTTAATTTTCTAGAAGTCCATATAATCATATTTAACTGGTTGACATTAACAGAACACAGGATTTTTTATTCAGAAGAATGCCTTTTTTCTTCTTTCCCAAGTGTCTAGGGAAGATGGGGGTGCATCTGTTGCCATTGAATTTATTTTTTTATTGATTCTCTGAAAACTTGACTTATGTAAAATATATGTGATTTTGCTTTATTTTGGACAAAACACAGATTATCAAGGGGTTACATTTTAAACATATTCAACTAACAGACACTTCTCCAAGGAGGACTTACAAAGGGTCCAAAGACATATGAAGGATGCTCAGCATCACCAGCCATCAGAGAGATGCAAATTAAAACTACAATGAGATACCACTTCACACCAGGCAGAATGGCCATCATAAACAAAGCAGCAAACAACAAGTGTTGGAGAGGATGCAGAGAAAAGAGAACCCTAGTGCACTGTTGGTGGGAATGCAGACTGGTGCAGCTACTGTGGAAAACATTATAGAATGTCTTAAAAAAAAAAAAAAACTGAAAATAGACCTGCTCTTTGACCTGGCAATTACACTGCTGGGATTATATCCTGAGAACCCTGAAACACCAATCCGAAAGAACCTATGCACACCAATGTTCATAGCAGCGCAACTGACAATAGCCAAGAGCTGGAAGCAACCTAAGTGCCCATCAGTAAATAAATGTATCAAAAAACTATGATATATTTACCCAATGGAATACTATGCAGCAGAAAGAATGAGGATCTCCTGCCCTTTGTGACAGATGAAAGGAACTGAGGAGCATTATGCTACGTGAAATAAGCCAGGGGGTGAAAGACAAATACCATAGGATCTCACCTTTAGCAGGAACCAAATCAACAAAATAAACTGGCAAACAAAATACAACCAGAGACATTGAAATGAAGAACAAACTGACAGTAACCAGAAGGGAAATGGGAGGGGATAATGGGTGGAAAAAGGTGAAGGGTTTTCAGGAATAACTATAAAGGACACATGGATAAAACCAAGGTGGGGAGGAATCAAGGAAGGGAGTTGGGGATGGCTGGGGTGGGGGAATAGGTGGAGGGGAAAGGCAGAAAACTGTACAGGAACAATTAAAATAAAATTAAAAAATAAAAGGAAAATAAAATCTAGTCCTTCAAAAACAATAATTTTTTAAATGCAAAAAAATAAACATTTTCAACTAAGAATTATTTTTGAAGCAAAGTTTTCTTTGTCCTATTGAAATTTTAGGAATAAAATCAAATTTTGTCTCAAAAACTAGCTGTTTCTCCAGGTCTGTGTGATTCAATTGGTTGGAGCATCCTCCTGTTCAATTCCAGTACAAAAGACAACTGATCTATATTTCTGTTTCACATTGATGTCTGTCTGTCTGTCTGTCTGTCTGTCTCTCTCTCTCTCTCCAGACTGCTCCCTCCCTGCCCACCCTTCTCCCTCTAAAGTCAGTAATACATATCCTCAGGTAAGCATTTTTAAAAAAGCTATGTTTCTTTAGAGTGCCATAATTATTTTTTTCTAAATTGAAGAGACACAACACAATACTTAGAATTTATTTATAACCTATTTTAAGCATACCATAGAGTTAAGAGTTCCATTTTTGTGGGATTTTTTAGTGGGGGGGTGGAAGAAATGGACCGAGTTCCTCTGCAACATATTCTTTAAAAATTGATCTTGGGTAAGTTTTGCATGTGAATAAAATTTTTCTTATGTGGTTATATGAAGTTAAATGATCAAACATAAAAAATACCAGGCACATAGCCACGTAGCCACACAGCCACACTTAATGAATGGTAGTGTTCTTCCTTGCTCTTTACCCTGTGTATGTAGAGGTTGGTTTATATAAATAAATGTGTGTATATGTTTGTATACATGTGCTTATGTGCCCATATATGTCTATTTATCTGCATCTCTATATCTTTCTCCTCTCTCTCTCTCTCTCTCTCTATATATATATATATATATATATCCCCCCACATCAGTATCTCTCTCTCTAACTTTCCCTATATATCTATGTGCATATGTATATGTATATATATGCATTTTATATGGCAATGTGCGTACAGTATGTAGCCATTCATTTTATTTGTTAAGTTCCAAAACAGAACTCTTCTGATAGAGATATAATTCTAGAATTCAAGAAATATAGATTCTATCACCACATGAAAATAGTTAAAAAGTTATTTTGTGCCATAATATTTCTGTTACTTTACATTAACCTACCTGGAATGTTTATACATTGTTAAAAGAAGATCTAAAGGATATTTGTGCTTTTTAAAAATTAAATTTCCAGCAGGCAATAGAAGTTTTTTATTCCTTCAATGTCTAATTCAGAAGGAATTATATCAGAGAATGATATACTACTACAATTTGTTTAAAGTTAAAAATGATGTGCCTAGGTCAACTTGAGAAGATGTATGGAAATATGGTAAACAAGATAATCTATTTATGAAATACATGAAAAGAGATATTTCAGTTTTAATAAGATAAAAATGGAAGGTAGGAGTTGAATCTTTCTGGAAAATTGATATTCATGTTACTGACTTCTCACTAAATAGCAAGACACCAGTTTCTTGGGTCAGCTTTGTACAACTACCTTAATAACTAATTTGCATCTTTGTAGAATAGTAATTCAACAAAATGAGGTGTAATGTTCCATGTTCTGTTATAATGATATAGGCTTTTTAGAAAAAGCAGATTGTATATCTGGCCTAAATATCTTATCTGAATTTGTGTCTTGTGACTGCTAATGACTACCTCAAATTTTAATTAATTGGTTGTTCTCAGACACTAAAGGAGAGGTTATAACAAAGAGACAATGTTTAAATGCATGAATAAATATCTATTAAGCTAAATATTTATCATGAAAGCCTGACCTCTTAGTTTTAACTGATTATTTTTAACAATAAAGGCAAACTATATAGTTAAAGCTTATCTTTTCTCTATACCTCTTCAGATTTTAAAGACAAGATGGTTAATTTCTTGTTAAACACAAGATAAATGGTAACCACCAAGTGCCTATGAAGAACCATTTAGTTATCCATTGAGTCCACTTCAAGTTAATAATCCAAAGGATATCTAGGACAAGAAGACTGACTATTCCTGGATTGATTTCTTTTTTAATGTATATAGCAATGATCTTGTTTCATAGAGTGACAATTCTACCCATGCAACCATTATTACTTATGTGCTCCATTTTTAATATAGGCCTATGGAACAACATAAAGGGGTATGAAGTGGTCTTGAGTTAGATATTAAATGATAGTTTGAAGGTATATTGTACATTCTCCATAGAAAGGACCTAAGAGTCATTTCTGCTGAATTCTTAAATGTTTAATGAATTTTTTATTGTATAACATAAAATGCCTAAATTATCATCTTGCAAGTAAGAGCGTACCATTTTTCTATATATGGAACATATTTTAGGTTTGTCTGAAAGGTATTAAATACATAAGTATTAAAAATATAAAATAAACACTCATCTGCCATCTCAGATAATTGAAGCTATAGAAAAGCATTTATTAATCTGCTGATCTGGGCAAATTAGTTAGGAATGTTTTTCACTGAAATTATTTTAAAGGTTCTCTTTAGCCTAGAATCCCAAGTAATAACTGTAAGATTTTTATATGATAATATTGAAAACATACAGAAAATAATACAAAAGGTACCTACATATTCAGATTAGACATGTTAATATTTTACTGTATTTCTCTCCTTTTAAGAAAAGTAATGCCACAACATAGTAGAAGCTGTATGGTTTCATTTTGTCCCCTTTTCTCTCTGGAAATATTTAGTATGCTGAAAATGGTGTTTATATTCTTACACTTTTGTTTATTTGTGACTTTAAAATTTATATGTGGCATATGAAATCCGCCTTTCTGGAAAATGTTTCTTTCAAAATTATGTTTTGGGAATTTATTCATAATGCACACAGGTGTGATATCTTACTTATTTTTTTAAGTAAGCATTTGTTGAAGTATGTGTACATTTATTATTTTTATAGTTGTACTTAGAAAACTGCAAAAATTATAAACGTACATTTTGATGAATTTTCACAGAATTAACACATCTATGTAATCAGTGCCCAACTCAAGAAGTTGCTTCCCATTCTTTTTCCACTTGTAGTTATTGTCTTTCTCCAGTTCCTCACCAGGAAAACCAGATTATGACCTCTAGCAGTATAGATTAGTTTTACCTGTTTTTCAACTTCATATAAGTTGAATTACTTAGCATATATTTTTTGTATCTGGCATCTATTTATTAATATTAGGTTTATGAGCTTTCTCCATTTTATTGTGGGTAAGTTAAGTGTCTATCCTGAGTGCTACCTAGTGTTTCATTACATGAAATTACCACTGTCTCTTTATTTTCTTTCTATTTTGGGGTTTTTGGGTTGTTTTTACGGTTTTGGCTATTAAGAATAATACTACTCTAATGATTCTTGTACATGTAGGTCCTTTACATATTATGCATATCTGTATAGGTAGGAGTAGAATTTTTGTATAATAGTATATCTTCATAATTATTTCAGGTTAGTGTCTGTTATCTTAGGTTATCTGTATCATAGTGTCAACATTAGTAGACACTGCCAAGCAGTCTTTTAAAGTGATTGTCCCAATTTACCCTCTCACCTTCAATATATGAGAATTCAAGTTGCTCCACATCTTACCAACACTGATCTTGATTGCCATTTTTTTTTTTTGCTCTTTTGGTGGGTAATAATTCTTTTTTAACTCCTCTATATTCTATGGTTTGCATAAAGCCTAGCTACTTTAAATCCCTTCCTTAGTAGATGAATAATTTGGTTGTTTAACTTTGTTTATTATTCCAAACAGTACTGCAATGAAATTTATCATTTTTGTGCATGTTTGAGAATTTCTCTATGGTTATAACTTCAAATAGAATGCTTGAATTTTAGAATATCACATGTTTATTAATAAAGAAGTAAATTATACAAATCAGTTTACTACAAATTATACACACCAAGTTCAGTATATAAATGTTGCCTCTTTGAAAGGCATTATGTAATGCATAATACCATAGGACTTGGGGAAATTTTTTAAATTTTTATTTTAATTGTTGCTCAAGTACAGTTTTCTTCCTTTTACCCCCATCCCAGCCCACCTCCCCAGCCCTCCCCACCTCCCTTCGATTTTCATCCCCCTTGTTATTGTCCATGTGTCCTTTATCTTCTTCCTGCAAACCCTTCCCCTTTTCCCCTGAAATTCCCTCCTCTCTCCCCTCTGGTGACTGTGAGCCTGTTCTCAATTTCAGTGTCTTTGGTTATATTTTGCTTGTTTGTTTGTTTTGTTGATTAGATTCCTGTTAAAGGTGAGGTCATTTGGTATTTGTCTTTCATCACCTGGCTTATTTTGCTAGTGGGGAGAGATGAAACATTGTGTACAGCTCCTGGTATATAGATTAAATAAAACTTTCATTATTATGGTTTTCATTGTTAAATTAATCATAATTATATTGTTTAAAGTGCTCATTCTAGTGCCAATCACAATTCATGTGCATTCTTTCAAGTTCAGCTTAAGGTAGTTGCTTTCAAAGATTGAGATTTCCTTCTTTTTTAAAAAAATTTATTTTAATTGTTGTTCTTATACAGTTTTCTGTCTTCTACTCCCATCCCAGCCCACTGCCCCAGCCCTCCCCAGCTTATTAGAGTTCTGTTTTTCCCCACATAGCAGCCATTGCATATATTTTTATCTTGTTTTCTTTTACAGCTGATGTACTACATTCTATTAGTTTCAGTTGTATAACCCAGTGATTAGATATTTATGTAATTTATGAAGTGACCACCCTGATAAATCTAGTACCCATCTGACACCATATATAATTATTACAGTACTATTGACTCTACTCCCTATGCTGTACTTCAAATCTCCATGACTATTCTTAGTTACCAATTTATACTTCTAAATCCCTTCAACTTCATAACCCATCCACCTAAACTTCCTCCTATGCAGCAATCCTCAAAGTGTTCTCTATGAGTCTGTTTCTGTTCTGCTTCTTTATTCTCTTTTTTGGATTCCACATATAAGTGAAATCATTTGGCATTTGTCTTTCTCTGTCTGACTTAGCATAATATCCTCTAGGTTCATCTATGTTGTTTCAGATGGCAAGATTTTATTCTTTTATATGGCTGAATCATATTCCATTGTATGTGTGCACCATTCTTCTTTATTCATTCTATTGAGAGACACCTAAGCTGCTTCCATATATTGGCCATTGTAAATAATGCTGCAATAAGCATATGAATGTATGAGGACTTTCCATAAAGTACCCATTAATGTAATATGAAAAATAGAGACATTTATTAAAGAAGATATAAGATACAGGAAACATTGTGCATAGGACAATGTGGCCTAAGTCCCCTTCAAGGTAGGAACCTTGGGATCTCACACAGTTCTCCCAACTACAGTGTGATGTTCCTTCTGCTCTGGTAGAAGAGGATGCAAAACAAATTTTTCCATGACACATCTCATGCCAAGATCCAGTGTCAAAAATGTTGGACACAGTAAGTTTTGGAATCCCCAGATCATCTTCTAGTGCTGTAACTGTCAGTCTCCAATCTTTGTTGATTGCAGCCTGTACACGTTGAAAATTCTCAAGTGTTCTACTTGTTGCAGGCTTTCTAGAATGTAGATCACTTTTAACGGACTCTTGGCCATTTTTGAAGTGTATGTGCTGCACTTTTATTTGGGCTGTGCTCATTGCACCATCCCTGGAATCCTTCTGAATCTCCAATTAGTTTCTGCAGAGGAATGTTCAAGCTTAATGCAAAATTTTGTGCAGATTCACTGCTCTACTTGCTCAGACATTTTGAATGTTATGGCTACACAGTACACATGCTCACTCAACAGCATCTATCACCCCCATTGACTAATACAGTGAAGTCATCATTGTTCACATTTGCACATTCCAGTCCACTCTACTTGGATGCTAGATTACATCAATGTCATGCAAACTGTTCTTGTTATATTAACAATGGTTAGATATTTTCCAAATAGAGCTCTCATATATATGTGTTTTATTGTGTTTTAGGTTTCTTCAAATAAATACCCAGAATGGATTTGCTGAATTTTTTTTGTCAATTGTTACAGCCTTTGTTTTAAAGTTTATTTTGTCTGATATAAGGATTGCTACCCCAGCTTTTTTATGTCCATATTCATAAGCTATCTTTTTCCAGTCCTTTACTTTCAGTGTGTGTGTGTCTTTTGATCTGAAGTGAGTGTCTTATAAATAGCATACGTAAGGGTCTTGTTTTCTTCTCCATTCAGTCACTGTATATCTTTTCATTGGAGCATTTAACCCATTTGTATTTAAAGTAATTGTTGATAGATATGGTATTTATTGTCATTTTACTATTCATATTTTTTAATCTTTTTTCTTCTTAAAGAAGACCCTTTATTATTTCTTATAGTTCAGGTTTGGTGGTAATGGACTCCTGTAGCTTTTTCTCATCTGGAAAGCTCTTTATCTGTCCTTCAAGTCTAAATGGTGGCTTTGCTGGGTAGAGTAATCTTGGTTGTGGGTCCTTGCTTTTCATCGCTTTGAATATCTTGTGCCAATCCCTTCTGGCTCACAAAGTTTCTCTTGGGAAATCAGCTGACAGTATTATGCGAGCTCCCTTGTAGGTAACTAACTGCTTTTTTTCTTGTTGCCTTTAAGATTCTTTCCTTGTCTTTAACTTTTGGCATTTTAATTATGATGTGTCTTGGTGTTGGACTCTCTGGATTTATCTTTTTGGGACTCTCTGTGCCTTCCTGGACTTGTATGTCTATTTCCCTCACCAAGTTAGGGAAGTTTATTATTATTTTTTTTAAGTAAGTTCCCACCTTCTTGCTCTCTCTCTTCTCCTTCTGGTAACTCTGTGATGCAAATGTTGATACTCTCAAAGTGTCCCAAAGTCCCCTTACACTATCCTTATCTTGGGGGATTTTTTTTCTGCTCTGATTGGATGTTTTCTGCTTCCTTATCTCCCAAATTACTGATTTGGCCCTCTGCCTTACCTACTCGACTGTTGATTTCTTACCATCCAGTTTTCATTTCTTTTTTTTTAACATTTTATTTATTTATCTTTAGAGGGGAAGGGAAGGAGAGAGGGAGAGAGGGAGAGAAACATCAATGTGTGGTTGCCTCTCGTGTGTCCCTTGCTGAGAACTGGCCCACAACCCAGGCATGTGCCCTGACTGGGAATTGAACTGCGATCCCTTGGTTCACAGGCCCGCGCTCAATCCCCTGAGCTACACCAGCCAGGATCCAGTTTTCATTTCAGTTAGTGTAGTCTTTATTTCTGACTTTCTTTTTTCATGGTTTCATGTCCTTTATTATGCTGTTGAAGTTCTCATTAAGTTCCTTGAACTTCCTTATAACCATTATTTTTAACTTTCTGTCTGGTATTTTGCTTACCTCCATTTCATTTACTTCTTTTTCTGGAGATTTCTCCCGTTGTTGTTTTATCATTTGGGAACTGTTTCTTTGTTTCCTCATTTTGTCTGCTTCCATGTGTTTCTATGTATTAGGTAAAGTGCTATGATTGGTCATGGTAGAATGGTTATATGTCGTAGGTGTCCTTTAGGTCCCAGTGGCACAGCCTCCCCAGGCACATGAGCCAGTCACTCCAGGCTTGTCTCCTGTGTGGGATATATGCACCCTCCTATTTTAGTTGAACACTGATTGCTGTTGGGAAGCCACTGGGAGGCATTGACCCCCAGGCCAATCAGCTGTAAGAACTGGCTATAACTACAGTGGAGGAACTACTGTGCAGGGGTTGATCCCATGGAGCAGGACTTCCTTTAGTGGGATTTCATTGCCTGCTGAGTCCGCTACTTCAAAGTGTTGCTCATGGAGGTGATTGAGTTTTAATCTGAAGCTATCCACCAAGTACACTCTTTTGGGGCCTCCCAGGATATGCAGGCCAAGGTCAGCCACTGCCTGTGCCATGCCTGGGGCCACCTGTCATGAGCTGAAGAGAGATCAACAGATGGCTGCTACTTGTACTGGGCTTGGAGGTGCCCAGGGGAGGCCAACTTGCAAAATGAAGCTGGCTTCCACTAGTGCCAGGAGGCCAGATTATGCTTGGTTTGAGAGATGTTAGGAAAGTTTGAAACGGGGGCCAAGAGTGGATATGTGTATGGAAAAGCCACTGGACATGGATTTGGTGAGCCTGCAAGTTGGGCAGGGCAGAGTCTCATGAAATCACCAGAGTGGAGGAAACAGTGTTAGCCAGTTTAATGGAGACTCAGTTATGGTGCCTGTCTACTGGCTCTGTGGAGAAAGGGTTCAACAAAGGAACAATAGTCTCTGTCAGCACTACTGTCTGGGAGAAAATTGACTCTCCAGCCCTGGTCCTGAAGCCAAAACAATTCAGTTCTTTCCTATATGTCCCAGGTGCCTTTTGAACAGCACTGGAGCTCAGAGTGAGGGAGTCAGAGTAAGTCAAATTGTGGACCATTTAAAAGGAATTCCTGGGCCTTTAGAAGCTAGAATTTCTCAGTCTCACTCAGCCACAATCTCTGCCCTTTGTTCCCCACAGCCAGAAGTTATGGGGATTTGTGTTCTATGCACTGGAACCCTGGGGTTGGGATTCTGGTATGGGGCTGGGATCCCTTGCTCCTTAGGGGGATCTCCATAGCCTGTATATCCCTTCTGATTTTTAACCACCACACAAGGGTATGGGACAGCCAATTTTATTTTGAGTCTCTGCCCCTCCAAAGAGTCTCAATGTGGTTTCCTCTTTGTACTTTTAGTTATAGTACTGCTGTTCAGCTAGATTTCATGTGGCTGTGAATGATGGTTCTGTAGTTTATTTGTAATTTAGATATGGTTGTGGGGGGTTCTGAGTACCATGTTTACCTATACACTGCCATCTTGACTGAAAGCACAATCTTGATTTTTAATTTAAATTTTATGTATTTTTATTAAATAATTTGAGAGAGAGAGACTGAGAGAGTGGAAGAAACATCAATTTGTTCTCCCAGTCATTTATATATTTATTGGTTGCTTCTTGTTTGTGCCTTGACCAGAAATTAAACCTGCAAACTTGGTGTATCAGAATGAGGCTCTAACCAATGATGCTATCTGGTCATGGCCAATTTTGATTTTTGATCATTCAGCCGCATTATATATATTAACATAGCTTAAAGTTTATATAATTTAATTAATAGATTTAAACATTTGTGACATTCTTCTTGGAGATATGATCCTAAGCAAAATGGAAAAGTGTCACCATGATTTTCTTTATTGTTCTCATTGTGTATTACAAAAATAGTATGTGCTTTGATTTCATAATTTTTAGTAAATGATACCAAGGTATTTGTTTTTCTCTATTAGACTCAAGGACATCATTATTATTGGAAGAATGACCAAAGCAAACTCTTTAATCTGTATTATGAAATTTTACACTATTAGTGAGGCAGGTCAGCATTTGTCTCACAGAAAGATGTCTAATTAGTTTATTTGTTGTCATTGTTATTTTTAAATATATTTTATTGATTATGCTATTACAGTTGACCCATTTTCCCCCCTTCACTCCATTCCACCCTGCACACTCCCTCCCAGCCACATCACCCCACCTTTAGTTCATGTCCACATGTCATACTTATAAGTTCCTTAGCTTCTACATTTCCCATACTACTCTTACCCTCCCCCTGTCTATTTTCTACCTACCATCTATGCTACTTATTCTCTGTATCTTCCTCCTCTCTCCTCCTCCCATTGCCCTGTTGCTAAGCCTCCATGAGATCTTCATTTCAGTGGTTCTGTCCCTGTTCTAGTTGTTTGCTGAGTGTGTTTTTGTTTTTGTTTTAGGTGTGGTTGTTAATATTTGTGAGTTTGCTGTCATTTTACATACATGTTTTTTATCTTTTTTTCTTAGATAAGTCCCTTTAACATTTCCTATAATAAGGGCTTGCGGATGATGAACTCCTTTAACTTGATGTTATCTGAGAAGCACTTTATCTGCCCTTCCATTCTAAATGAAAGCTTTGCTGGATAGAGCAGTCTTGGATGTAGGTCCTTGCTTTTCATGACTTGGAATACTTCTTTCAGCCCCTTCTTGCTTGCAATGTCTCTTTTGAGAAATCAGCTGACAGTCTTATGGGAACTCTTTTGTAGGTAGTTTTCTCCTTTTGTCTTGCTGCTTTTAAGATTCTCTCCTTAATCTTTAATCTTGGGTAATGTAATATGATATGCCTTGGTGTGTTCCTCCTTGAGCCCAACTTCTTTGGGACTCTCTGGGCTTCCTGGACTTCCTGGAAGTCTATTTCCTTTCAGAATGGGGAAGTTCTCCTTTATTATTTGTTCAAATAACTTTTCCACTTGTTGCTCTTCTTCTCCTCCTTCTGGTACCCCTATAATTCGGATGTTGGAATGTTTAAAGGTACCCTGGATGTTCCTAAGCCTCTCCTCATTTTTTTGAATTCTTGTTTCTTCATTTTTTTTTCTGATTGGATGTTTCTTTCTTCCTTTTGGTCCACTCTATTGATTTGAGTCCTAGTTTCCTTCCCATCACTATTGGTTCTTTGTACATTTTCCTTCATTTCAATTAGCATAGCCTTCATCTTTTCGTTTAATTTGCTACCAAATTCAACCAATTCTGTGAGTATCCTGATTTCCAGTGTTTTGAACCGTGCATCAGATAGGTTGGCTATCTTAGTCGCTTAGTTGTATTTTTTCTGGAGTTTTGATCTGTTCTTTAATTTGGGCCATTTTTTTGTCTTGATGCACCTGTTACATAGTGAGGGGCTGAGCCTTTGGTGCCCACCTGGGTGGGGTAACCCACATAGCTGGGTTGTGACACTGTATATAGGGCAGGGGACCCAGAGGGAACAATGGCACTTGCTCTGCTCTCTGCCAGATTTCAGTCACTTCCCCCTCTTCCCCCAAGCAAATCAGGGCCTTCTGATGCTGATTCCTGTGTGGGTGGGTTTGTGTATGTTCTAGGGCCCTATGGATCTCTCCAATGAACTCTCATGTGAGGCTGGGAGTCCCTCCCGGCACCCCAACCCCCACATGTGTTTTCAGTCAGTGTTCTGAGGCTTTATTTCCCCTCACTAGGACCCTGCGTTGCACAGTCTGTCTCAATCCTCAGTTTTGCCTGGTTTATCTGCCCACGGGTATGGGACTGCCTGGTCCACTAGCCACCCTGTGTGCCTTGCCCCATTCCACAATCTGCCACCTGGCTGGCTCTACCTGCTGCCACCCTGTGCGCCCAGGGTTCTCCAGCTGCTGCTTTGTGTGCTGTGACCCCCACCCAACTCTGCCCCTCCTGCCAGTCTGGATGAATGTGTCTACTTTAACTCCTTAGTTGTTAGACTCCCATACAGTTCAATTTTCTGTCAGTACTGGTTGCTTTTTGTTTCTTTTTTTTAAGGTAAAATATGTATATATTTATTTATTTTTATTCTTCTTTAAATTTTTTATTTTAATTGTTGTTCTTTTACAGTTTTCTTTCTTTTGCTCCCATTCCAGCCCACCACCCCAGCCCTCCCCAGGCCCCTCCCATTTCCACCCCCAATAGTTTTTGTCTATGTGTCCTTTATACTTGTTGCTCCAAACCCTTCCCCTTTCCCCCTGAAATTCCCTCCTCTCTCCCCTCTGGTGACTATCAACCCCTTCTCAATTTCAGTGTCCTTGGTTATATTATGCTTATTTGTTTGGTTTTTTGATTAGGTTCCTGTTAAAGGTGAGATCATATGGTATTTGTCTTTCACTGCCTGGCTTATGACCCAGCAATTCCACTGCTAGGATTATATCCTAAGAACCCTGAAACACCAATCCAAAAGAACCTATGCACCCTAATGTTCTTAACAGCACAATGTACAATAGCCAAGTACTGGAATCAACCTAAGTGCCCATCAGTAAATGAATGGATCAAGAAACTATGGTGCATTTACACAATGGAATTCTATACAGCAGAAAGAAAGAAGGAGCTCCTGCCCTTCATGACAGCATGGATGGAACTGGAGAGCATTATGCTAAGCAAAATAAGCCAGGCAGTGAAAGACACATAACATACGCTTTTTGTTTCTGAATTTTTGTTGTCCTTATTTTGGCTGTAGGAGGAGGCACAGTGTATCTATCTATGCCTCCATCTTGGCCAGAAATCCTCATTGCTATTTTTTATAATTGTCACTTCTCTCATTGTCATTTTTCTCAAGATCCTAAATTATTCTTGATCTAGTCAGCCCCCAGTCTCTCTGTTCAGATGAGAAATGCATATAACTACACAGAATTTCTTTCAGTCACTATCTCTTTCTCTTCTCTTCACCAACAAGTGTGTTTTGAATTAATAAACAAAAATGTTACTCAAAATTTCATGTAGATTTTTCAGCACAAAACTATACAGGTAAATTTTAACTGAGTACTCAATTATTACCATCTTCTTAATTTTCCATACCCTGTATACCTAAGTGGTTATTAGCAGACTTGTGAGAAAATGTAGTTTTTGTTTGTTGTATAGTTTTAAAATAATATTTCTGGTGAATTGTTTTTATTGTCTTTTCATGCTTAAAGTGATCTCAGACTGAATTTTTCAGTTTTTATTATTTTAAATCTTGTTATATTTGAATTTAAATCTATATAGATTATAAATTGAGGTGGTTTAAGAAATAAAATTTCTCAGTAGTTTCATTATTAAGATGAATGCTAATTAATGTATATGATGTTTATATGCAAACACTTGAAAACAATAATTTTTGATTTCCACTTGATTTTAAGAATCAATATCATAAAGTACCATCTTATTTTCCACTGCCATAATTTTCATGCAGAATTATATAAACTTTATATGATGTATTCAACTCTGTGTTGCCAGTGCCTAGAATGGTGCTGGTATACAATCCACATTTATTAAGTACTTCATGAATGAATTGATTTTGAGTTTCTCAGAAAAGGAACTTGGCTATTTATGCTTTACTACAAGAAGAATGTTAGTCTCTTGCCTTCAGGTGCAGTCCTCTGGAAAACTATGTTGAAGTGAATGTTAAGACTTAAAATTGTTGAGCAGTTAACATCTTTTAAGGCTGTGCTTAAAGAAATATTATCTTTGTTAATTAAGCCAAAAATAGTTTCATTGAGTTAAAAAAAGGTAAACCAAAAAACAGTGCCTGATTTAGAGTTCTTAGGGTTTTCATCTACTTTAAAAAATTTAAAAATGTAAGTATTGCCAGTATAAGTCCACTCTAGGGGAAACAGGGAAGTTATTATTGGTTTTCGAATATTTTTTTCTGGAGTGTAACTCCTGTTTAATTTCTCATCTGCACTTTCTTTGATTCCTGGGTCAGTTATCTTTTGTACAAGAAGGAAATTGAATAACTGAACAAAGTACTGATTGACTCGTTGAAAATTTATATTGAGGATCTATACTAGACCATGAATATTACATATAAAAATTTGTTGTCATGCCTTAGTGATGTCACCTCTTTTGCAAAGATCTTTGTCATGGATTCATAACTTTTTATGTTTAAACATATTGGCATAGTATTAGTATTTAGATTAGGAGTAGATATAATTGCATACAAAAGTATGCAGTTAATCTATTAATTAGTCTAAAAAGACTGCTCCGCTTAACTACAGGTCTCTCGATGATGTCATTGCTGTTTTTTTTTTTTTTTAGTATTTTTTAAAATTCAGTTTACATTCAATATCACTGTTAAATATAAAGGACGGTTTCAATCATTTGTCTTCCTTGAAATAGTTAATACTGCTAACTGCTCCCTCCTATCATCTCATGTTCTCCTGATATGTTCTCTCACATTCCTTTTAATGTCTCCTTTGCCTACCTCATAAATGTAGGTCTTTCCCTGAGTTCTGTCTTTTCACTCAGTACGTACAGTATTTTAGATGAACTCACTTTTTCCCAAAGTTTTGACTATCATCTTAATATTAGACCTCCCGCTTGTGTGTCTCTACCTTGTATTTCTCCTCTAAGTTTGAAAGCTGCATTTACTAATATCTATACATAAATGTCCCACAGTAACCCATCTTAAATACAAATGCAGATTAAGTTCATTTCCAACTCCTGACTCACCTTTCAAAAGCATTATTTTTCAGAGGGATATGGAGGAAAATAGGGGAAGGGCCATTAAGGAACATAATAAAGGACACATGGACAAAGCCAAAGAGGGTAGGTTCGATGGTGGAAAGTGGGGATGGGTGAGGTAAAAATGGAGACAACTGTACTTGTACAACAACAAAAAATATATACTTCTTTTATTTTCTGTGTTACTGAATAGTAAACACCATTATACACTTAGTTACCTATGTTGGAAATATCGGGTGATCCTGGACATCTCCCTTCTTCTCTATACTCTTCTAGTCCTCATTAATTTAATCTGAATTTAATTGCAAATGTGTTTCTCTTTCCACTTCATGCTCACACTATCCTAGTCTAAAATTTTCACTTGGACTACTGTAATGATAGACTGTTTTACTCAATTCTTTATACCCTGTATCTCCTCTAACTCACAAAATAGCAAGACTACCTTTATAAATAAAAACTGGATGGTTTTTATTTTCTGCATTTGTTTTCCCTTGAACTTAGGGTGGAATCCAAACTAACTCCACAGTGGGCTACAAGTCTCTTCAAGAATTGGACCAAGCCTGCCCTTCTAGCATTATCCTTATGTATTCAACATGTGTATGACTTCTTTCTTTTTTATCATTTTCATTAATGTTTGAATATGGTTGTCTCCAATTACCCACCACCACTTTCCCCCATCCTATCCACCCCCACCTGACACCCTCAATCCTACCTCCCTTTGGCTTTGTCCATGGGTCCTTTATACATGTTCTTTGAAGACCCTTTCTCTTCTTTCCCCCATTTTTTCCCTCCTCCTTCCTCTCTGATTACTGTCAGTTTGTTCTTAATTTCAATGTCTCTGACTTCTTTCTTACTCAGCCTACTCTGGCTTAACTTCATTAATTGTTGGCTTTAAGATCTTGTGTGCCTTGTGGCTTTTGTGAATATCAGTTTTTCTTTAGGACTTGATAATGAATGAATGTAGTAAAAGGTCAGAATGGTCCTAAGCTTTCAAACTTGGTAATTTTTTTTCTTAAAGACTTTACCCATGTAAATTAATATATGTGAAATTAAGCATCAAAGTATAACCTGCATATAAGACTTCTTTCATCTTAATCTTGTACAACCTAAAATGTTTCAAAACTTTTCTTTGTATTATAATTTCCCCAAAGATCTCTTGCTTTCTAGATCTCTTTGCATGTTCTATTCTCTTTGTTTGGAATGTGCTGCTCTGCTTATGTGGTAGATAAACCCCTACTCTAGCATAAGACCCAGTTAAGCACAACTCCTCTAGGATACTATGAACCTTCAAACTTGATGATCACTGCTTGCTTTATATCATTTATATACGTTTTCCAGAAGATGTACCTGAGACTTAGAAAATTTAAGTAGCTTGTCCAGGTAATAAGTGACAGAATCAGAATTTGAACCTTCACATGTCTGATAGTTGTTATTTAATAAGTATGAATATAATAAATATATACATCAATAAAATATAAAATATTAGGTTACCTAATTAGTTAAAAAGGGCTTTTATGGCATCATTAAGAAGAAGTGACTTGACTAATGAAAAGATAAAGATTGGATAGAAAGAAAGCAACCATCTGTAGGATGGTTAAACTTCTAAGTCAGTTAAGTTCAGCCTAGATTTATAACACTCTGAGATGTCTCTAGTTCGCAAAATGATATGAGGCTGAAATTCAGTAAAATAGGTCATGAAGTCATTTTAATTAAAAAGGCAAATGTATATTTTATATATATATGTTACTTTAATTACTTTATGCTTTTGTATCTTGTTCCCTTTAGGTTGATTGGTTGCTTCTTTTGAATAACAATAAAAAAAGCCTTATATTTTCTTAGCATCTCCTATAATGTTAAGTCTAATGAATAATCATCTTTTGCATGTAGAATAAATTATGGTGTATTATCTCCTCATAGCTTAATATTATGGACAGAACTTCAAATTCTTTCAAATAGAGTAAAGCAACTGATAATTAGTTTATGCATACCAACAATTGGAATCATTAATGCATGTGAATAATGAAAACAACTCTTCAGTACTGTGTTTAATATCTTTTTAAGGAAGAAAATACTCAAGTATGCATAATGACAAGGATATACTCAGTGAAGAAAAGCAGTTTACATTGGACCTAGAATAGAAGAATTCTCTAATCTAACATTTAACTAGTAGGTGATTTTATATATCCATGCAACCCCATCTTAGGATGTATTTTACCTTTAACTTTTCAATTTCTTTTGAATATGAAGAGATAGTCACACTTGGAAGGACATGTTCTTATTAACTCTGATGAGGTTTTTTTTTGGTCAATGACTTGAATATAAACACTTTTTTGTTTGTCTTGTTTTCTTTAAGGAGGATTTCAAGCTGAACATCTTAGTCATATAATTAAAAGGACTAATACCTTTCAATCCTTGAATCTGTCTGTAGAAAAGAATTCTAAAAGTTATACACAAAAGTGAATATGGTGCCTGTTGAATTTAATATTATGTTCAGTTGAACTATTGTATTTCTGAAACTAATTTAATTTTAATTATGACAAATGATTCATTTTGGGGGGAGTAATTATAAGTGTAGACATAGGCCATCCCTGGCACTAGAATAGTTAAGGAGCGGGGAGAAGTAAAACTTGTGTTATGCCAAATCAGATAAATAATTACACTTGGCAGTTTTTGTTTGCAGAATGCAACAAAGATTGAACAGTTTTGTGCAGTTCAAAGGATGTTGAACATCCAAAGGATGTTGAACAATGTTTTGTACATTCCACAGATACAGCAGTTGCTTGTTGCCTGCAGGAATTTTCAGAATTAGGGGTGGTATTGGAGGTCTGTATCACAAAAGTCTAGGTTTATTGGGCTTTGGGTTTGTTGAAAAAAAATACTGGCACCTTTGTGAAAAGTTGCTTTGAATTAGCCTTATAACATTTAAGTATATTTCACATATAGCTTTGTTGCATAATTTTTAAAAATATTTACAATAATCAGATGACATTCTTGTTTAGACTTTGCTGTCTCATATTCTTTAATAATTTGTTTTCAGATTAAGTTTGCTAAACAAGTTAAATAGGTTAACTTAAGTTTCTTAAGAGAGCCTTCTTTAACTGAAAATATGCCAAAGGCTTTTTCTTCTGGCCTACCATACTTGTGCTGAATTAACACTTGTATCATTTCCCTACAGAATATGCAAGTTATAGTTTCTACTGTTATAACTGAAATGATATAGCTGAAAGTTCTCTGAAAACGGTGTATTGCACATACAATAAATATTGGGTTGGCCAAAATGTTTGTTTAGTTTTTTTCCCATTAAATAAAAGTTGTTTTTCATTTTCACCAATAACTTTATCGATTTGAATATTTTGAGTTATGTCAGCTATTTCCCACATGGTATAACTTTGATTGTTCTCAATTAATGTCTCAATTTGATCACTATCAACTTCAACTGGCCTATCCAGCCATGGAGCATCATCAAGTGAGAAATTTCCAGCTTGAAACTTCACAAACCACTTTCGACAAGTTTGATCAGTCACAGCAACTTCTCCATACATTGCACAATTTTGTTTTGCATTTTTACCTTTCTTGAAATATAAAGCATAATATGCTGAAGATGTTGTATATTGTCTTCCATCTTCAATATTAAAATGATTACATAAATGACTTCACTGATTTTGATTAGATGTTTTTAATGCATGTTGATATGACAGCTGTCACAATACAAACTAACCAAATTGTTTCAAATGAAGTTAAAGACAACTATGCGCTACTAGAGCCATCCTACGGGGGGGGAAAAAAGAACTTTTTTGACCAACCCGATATAAACTAGCATTATTAAGTTTCTTGAAATGTGTAGTTTACATATTATGTGTGTGCTTTTTATTATTCATATTAAGTTTTGACAAAACATATCAACATAGTTTTGTTGGGTATATTCTTAGATTTAAAAAATTGCTAATTAGTGATGCTCTGTTATAATTTTTCGTTATAGGGATTGTCCCCAAAGCCTTATTTTGACTCAGTCCTAAATTCACAAGAACATGGGATAAAGTGTTTTGTTGAGTCCAGAAGTGTTTTATCCAACCTGTCATACTTAGTTGCCAGAAGATTAGTTACTGTGATACAAAACAAGAGAAACATTTAAATTGGAATTAGCTGTTGAATATACTTCTGTTTCTATTGTTAAGAACTTTTAAAAAATATTGTATTTATTTTTAGAGAGAGGAGAAGGGAGGAAGAAAGAAAGGGTGACAAACATTGATGTAAGGAAGAAATATCAATCGACTGCCTCTTGCATGCCCCCAATTGGGGGCTTGCAACCCAGGCACATGCCCTGACTAGGAATCAATTGGCAGCCTTTCCATTCACAGGCCAGCACTCAATCCATTGAATCACACCAGCCTGTGCTAGAATCTTTTTAGTTTTACTTTTTAAGATTTATTACTTTCAAGATAAGAGTTGCTAGAAACATACAAAAAAGGACAGAAACTAAGCAGAATCCATGTACCCACCATTCAGATCTAATAGATACTGCTAATTTGATATTTTATATTGCCTTTTTATTAAGAAATATTAAAAGATAGAAATCTTCATTTTTATTTTAATACCCATTTCATTCTTTCTTTTTCATGCAAATCTTTCTTTTTTTATTGTTGTTCACATATAGTTGTCTCCACTTTTACCCCCACCACACCACTCACTCCACCCATCCCAGCCTCCCACCCTCGAACCTGCTCTTTTTGGCTTTGTCCATGTGTCCTTTATATGTGTTCCTTGATAGCCCTTCTACTATTTTCCCTCAATATCTCTCTCCCCTGTCCTTTCTGGTTACTGTCAGTTTGTTCTTTATTTCAATGTCTCTGGTTGTATTTTGCTTGCTTGTTTGTTTTGTTAATTAGGTTCCACTTATAGGTGAGATCGTACAGTATTTTTCTTTTACTGCCTGGCTTATTTCATTTATCATAATGCTCTCCAGCTTCATCTATGCTGTTGTTTGACAGCAACATCTTAAGGTTGTTAAATGATATTTTTCCAAGTTTAATATTGTATTGGTTATTGTAGTTTCCTCAATATGGCTATAGCTCCTTGGTGGTGAAACTTAATGAAGATCAAAGGCCATTCTGTCACAGAATTTCAATTTTTCTACTCATTTATTTCCAAAATACCTGAAATTATTTTATTTTCCAATTTTTAGCTAAAGGACATTGGGGGTTATTATCAAGCATAAATGCTTTATGGATGAAATGACACTTTAGGCCACTATAAGCTGTTATGATCACTCAGGTGCTAATATAATAGAACTAGAATCCAAGGAAATAGGGTGACTGGAAGAACAAGAAGGCATAAGGTGAGGTTCATCTTTGCGTTTCATGGATGTGTAGAAATGGGAGAATCCATATGACACATATAAAAAAGAATCATATATCACAAAATTCTTCAGTGGGACTGTATATGGCAAGAGAAACAAACAAAAGCAACATCATATTTAGGTACTTGTTTTTTGGCAAAGTAAAACTCAACTGTTACTATGCTGTTGAATATGTAAAACTACTGAGTAAGCTCCTTTTTGGTTTCAACATACATTCAGATAATTTCATAAGTAGCTCTTTTAAAACACATTTACTAATGAGAATATTGTCTAAAAAGGGAGTTAATTAACATTGTAAAATCTCACAGCTAAGAAGTTAAGATTCTAGAATTACTTCTTTAAAGTCTATCTGTTGACTATACTTTAATGCTTCATGTAATTGATTGCCTTCATTACCAAAAGGTACTTCCTCTACCTTTAATCTTACCTAAAGTTTACCTAGCTTTAAAGAAACAGTTCAGGTCCTATACTTTCCATAAAATGTTGCCCACAAAATTCAGTGCTCTCCTTTCTGAATACTTAGTGCTTGCAATAAGTGCAGATTTTATGGTCTCCCATATTCCAATAATGTAGTATGCGTGTTCATTATCCTTTTTTAAAGGACTATTTTATTGGCCCTTTTTCATATGGGCCCCTTAATACTATTTGGTTGCAATTATTACTAATCCAGTGCTAAGCACTTAGTGGATCTCAGTGGCATATGTTCTGAATTTAATCCAGGGCTCCATTCCCAGTGCTGACAATTACCAACTCTATGATATCAGGCAAATTAATATCTCTGAGCTTTAATTTCCTCACTTGTAAAAAAGGTAATAAAGCTGTTTCAAAAGGTTGTTATGGAAATTAAACAAGACATTATAGCATAAAGAAGTTAGCTTAGTGTGTGGAACATAGAAAGTGTTCAATAAATGCTAGCTGTAGTTGTCATTTTTATCATTATAATCAATAAATGTTCACAGAGTGAAGAACCACCCATAGAATAACCCTTATTAGAGAAATTCTCTAATTTAAATTTTTGTGTCCCATATGGCAAAAAAATCTTTTTAAAGTAAACACTTAATTCAGAAGAGTGTGATTAAATAGAAGATACATATGCACATACACGTGCACAGAATTTTTTCTTTTTTTTTCTTTTTTAATTGTTGTTCAAGTATAGTTGTCTCCATTTTCACCTTATCACGCCCCCCTGCCCCACCCATCCCCACCTCCCACCCTCAAACCTACCCCTTCAGCTTTGTTCATGTGTCCTTTATATGTGTTCCTTGATGGCCCTTCCCCTGTTATCCCTCTCCCGCCTCATCTCTGGTAACTGTTTGTTCTTTATTTCAATGTGTCTGATTGTATTTTGCCTGCTTGTTTGTTTTGTTGATTATGTTCCAGTTAAAGGTGAGATCGTATTGTATTTGTCCCTCATTGCCTGGCTTATTTCACTTACCATAATGCTTTCCAGTTCCACCTATGCTGTCACAAAGGGTAGAGAACTCCTTCTTTCTTTCTGCTGCATGGTATTCCATTTTGTAAATGTACCATTGTTTTTTGATCCACCCATTTACTGATGGACACTTAGGTTGCTTCCATCAGTTGGTTATTGTAAATTGTGCTACTATGAACATTGCAGTGTGTAGGTTTTTTTGAATTGGTGTTTCAGGATCCTTGGGGTATAATCCCAACAGTGGTATTGCTTGGTCAAAAGGCGGTTCCATTTTTAGTTTTCTGAGGAAGTTTCATACTGTTTTCCACAGTAACTGCACCTGTCTCCATTCCCACCAACTGTGTACTCGGATTCCCTGTTCTCCACATCCTCTCCAACACTTGTTTTTTCATTTGGTTATGGTGGCCATTCTGACCAGTGTGAAGTGATATCTCATTGTGTTTTTAATTTGCATCTCTCTAATAGCTAGGTGCTGAACATCTTTTCATATGTCTCTGGGCCCTTTGTCCTCCTGGAAAAGTGTCTGTTCTGGTACTTTGCCCATTTTTTAAATTGAATTGTTTGTCTTCCTGGAGTGGAATCATGTGAGTTTACACATTTTATCCATGATCAGAATTTTGAACCTACCTAGTAAGCAAATAACCTAGAAATCCCAAGTTTTTCTTAATGTCATTCACTCCTCTTCATATCCATTGCAATAGCCTTTTTAATTCTACATTCACTCATGTTCACTAGCAGGAGTTCTTAACCCTGGAAGTTTTGCCTCCCAATAGAAATGACTTTTAGCATAATTAGTTTCCTTTGTAATCCTATACATTTTATATATTTTAAATTATTATTCTGAGAAGGGATTCTTCGGCTTCACTGAACTGACAGAAGGTCCAAGGGCACAAAAAATATCTAAGAATCCACACCAGAAATCTATTTTTTACAGAGCACCATCATGATGCTGTATTAATAATGCTAATTGGATCACATCACTCTTCAATATTACAGCCTTAGCTGTACTTGGAATAAAATATAAACTTCTTACCCTCTGTATTGGCTTTTGCCTAACTTTCTCACCTCATCTGTTGTCTCCCTTGCTTACTTGGCTTGGCATAGCTGGCTTTATGTTAGTTCTCAAAAGCCTCTCTGACTCAGGGCATTTGCACTTGGTGTTTCCATGGTTTGGAATGCTCCTCTCTTGCCTGGTCTGTGCCTTTTTATCCTTTAGATCTCAGTTTAAGTGAAACCCTCTCTGAGAGCTTTTGCTGCCAGAGAAAATTTCACTTAGTTATTCCTTAAGTTTCACTTAAGTTATATCTCAAACTTTTAATAAAATAAAGTAACTTCACTCCTCTATATTCTCTTGCTCTTATATCATCTACTTAATTATTTGTAACACATGAATATGTTCATTTAATTCCTGTTTATGTATTAATTTGTAAGTTCCATGGGGGCATAGAATGTGTCTTATACAGGTTGTCACTTTGTATAGAGACTGACCAATTGTAGATCAGTAAATATCTACTGAAGGAAAGAAGGAAGGAAGGAAGGAAGGAAGGAAGGAAGGAAGGAAGGAAGGCATGTGAATGGTCTGCTAATTGGAATATATGAATTCATCATGTGTTTATTTGTAAATTCATTTATTAGACAGTGAAAAATGAGAGAGGAGCTATTACATTGACATTCTGAATAGCTTTCCAAGTTATTCACAAGCTGCAGTTGAATCTTTTAATTTATTCAGTTATTCAGAAGTTGAATATAATAGCTCATTATATGAGAAGAGAAAGCACCCAGAAATCAAAATTCAAAAATTATGTTTAACTCTTTTCATATGTTATACCTTCTATTTGCCACACATTCAGCCTATATCCAATTAACACTATTTCATGATAACTTTCTTTTTTAATTGATTCATTTAATTATACCAAAATCACATATCTATTTAAACTAATTCTCTGTCATATATAACATTACTTTTTAAAAAAAATCTTACCATTTGTATAGAAAGTTATATCTCAAACTTATTATAAATATTTTGATCCTATTACAGGGTAAGTCAATTGCCATTTATTATTTTGTGACGTAAAGTATTGGGTTGGCCAAAAAGTCCCTTTAGTTTTTCCATAATATAAAGGCCATATTTTTCATTTTCTCCAATATCTGTATTGATTTGGATATTTTTATTTTATTGACTATATCCCACATGGTATAATATTGGTTGTTCTCAGTTAATGTTTTGATTTGATTGCTATCAGCTTCAATTGGTCTACCTGACTGTGGAGCATCATCCAGTGAGAAATCTCTAGCACGAAACTTCACAAACCACTCTTGACATGTTTGATCAGTTACAGCACCTTCTCCATACACTGTACAAATCTTTTCCTTTGGCATTTCATTTGTATTTTTACCTTTCTTAAAGTAATAAAGCATAATGTATCAACAATGTTGTATATTTTCTTCCATCTTCAATATTAAAATGGCTACACAAAAATTCATCAATTTTGATGTTTTTTTAAATGTGCACTGATGTGATAGATATCACAATACAATCTAAGAGAATTGTTTAGAGTGAAGTTAAAGAAAACTAAACACTGCTAGAGCCATCTTACAGAGAAAACTGAATGAACTTTTTGGTCAACCCAATATATTTATTGAGCTGATATTTTTCTATTAAAATGGAAGATACCTTTTAATGATAAATGGATTTGACCAGTCTTTTATTTACCGCATTTTTTGGACCATAAGATGCACCTAGGTTTTAGAGGAGGAAAATAGGAGCAAAAATTTTGAAGTGAAGTGGTAAAATATTTTAATAACTTAAATAAGATAATATTTCACCAATTTAAATGTAAACAGAACTCAACAGCAGCATTAACAACCATTTTTCCTTCCAAATTTTGGGGGTGTGTCTTATAGTCTGCAAAGCAAAGCATGGTGTATGTGTAAATAAATCCCAGAAAGGTATACTCTTCTATTACCCATGTCTCCTTTGGGGAGAAAGTATTCTTTAGTGGAGTTGGAGAAAGGTTGTGTATAGTACATTGTTTCTCTAAGTAGGTCAGTGATAACCCGAGAATATTTTATTATTTTCTTAAATAACCAGAATCATCCTGGATGACCTTGTGATCTATAAAAATGAAAAAAAAAGTAAAACATACTTTATGTCTTTATCAGTATTTAGAGGACTTTTTCTGGACAGAAAGAAAGTGAGGTAATTTTCTTCTTGAAAAGAAAATAACTTTTTTTTGCTTTAGTATCTTTGTTACTTTAATTCATTAGAATTCACAAAGTACCAAGTGGTTCCAATAATTATTAAAGATGTTCTTTTTCTTTATTTCACTAGTGCCTTTACATATTTATATAATTGATTAATTTTAGTCTTGTTCTTTTCTTGGTTGTTCTGACTCTTTATAGAGAATTTCATGCAGATGAATGTATTTTTATAAACACATATTTATGGAAGAAGTTTTACTTTAGGTCTATTAGTATGTAACAGGAATGAAAAAGAAGGCATATACACTTATTTGATGCACTTTATTATTTCTTTTAGGACTCTGAGAACACAGGGACAATGTTCTTACGCTGTTACTTAAGTGATAAGTGCCAAATCCTGCTATTACTTTTCTCATTGTTGAATTTAAGTAAATCATGTCTAATCCCAGTTCTTAATATCTGTATGTCTTATCCTGTATCCCTTCTTTGTTTTTTTATTTTATCCCTTCCTGTCTTCGTTTCTCTATCTGTTCCCTGTTCTTCTTCCAAAAACATATAAAGAAATGACTTCAATATCATAAAATGTAAGTAAACTAATCAATATAAAAAGAAAAACTGGTGTCAAATAGTAAAATGGGTTTCTGCTTGGGTTGGGGAAGGAGGTGTTTTCTGGTTCTGTGGAATAAGGGAAGGGAAGCAAAGGAGACTAATTCCTTCATAAATGTCTTCATTTTTATTCCAGAAGTACCTAGTACTACAATGATGTGAGGTGCTGCAATATGGATCAGGTTTACCCCAAGTGTCAGCCAAGGATTCAGCTTTTCAAATGTTTGCTTAATCAGCTATAATTTAGGTGTTAGTTTTTCCAGTTTTCAAAGTTTTTTGTTATTGTCTTTTATTTTGAATTTTTTTTACTTTGAATATTTATTCTTTTTGAATAGTCTTTAGCTGTCATTTTTGTATGGCTTATAGAGGGAGAAGGAATAAATGAGTTCCATTTCTATTTTTAACTGCAAGTTCTTGTTCCATTTTGACAGGTATATTTGAGGTGTCTAGTTATACATGGAATGAAAAAAACATTGTAGAGTAATACAAAATCTCAAGAGATTTTACTGTGACACGTACCTGTGTACAATAAAAGTATTTAACCTCATCCATGCCTATTAGTTCCCTACTTCCCTAGAGTGTGAGTTGAGGTAAGGATGAAGGTAAAAACTAGAGGAACATATGCATCCAGATACTTAAGCACAATTACTTAGAAGGCATATGGCATCAGTCCATCCATAAAGATTTTCCATTGAAGGACTATGACCATATAACCTGATTTATTAGCTTCTCTTAAAAATTATAGACTTAATTTATAAGAGAAGTATTATATTTATAGGGAAAAATGAGCAGTAAGTACAGAGTTTCAGTATTACTTAACCTGTCTCCTAAAAATGGTTTCCCCTACTATTAACATCTTGCATTAGAGTGTACATTTACTACTATTGATGAACCAAAACTGAACATATTATTAACTAAATTCCAGAGTTCATATTAGGATTAAGTTTTGTCTTATAAAAATTCTATCAGTTTTAACATATATATAATGTCATGCAAATGTATAATGTCATGCAGTATCAAAGAGAAAAATATCACTGCCCTAAAAATCCTGTGATCTACCTATTTTTTCTTCCCCCTTTTTCTTTCCCTTAAATCCAATGGCAGCAATTGATCTTTTATTATCTCTATAATTTTGCCTTTTACAAAGTGTCATGTAGTTCAGTCATACAGAAATGTAACATTTTCAGACTGTCCACTTTTACTTTGCAATATACATTTAAGGTTCATCCATGTCTTGTCCTGGTTCAATATAATAGCTCATTTCCTTTTGTTGATGAACAAAAATTCACTCTTTTGGACATATTCCAGTGTGTTTATCCATTTACTTATTGAAGGACATATTGGTTGCTTCAGAATTCTTGCAGTAATATATACAGTTGCTATAAACATTACTGTGCAGGTCTTTGTGTGAACATATATGTTTTAAACATATTGGGTAAATGGCTAGAGTGTAATTTCTGGGTCATATGGTAAGACCACATTTAGCTTTGTAAAAAATAAATAAATAAATAAAAACTGCCAAAATGTTTTCCAAAAAGTGGCTACACATGAACATTTTTTAGTAAACCTCACCGAGGATATGTTTATTAACTTTAGAGAGGGGAAGCCGGGAGGAAGAGAGCGGGAGAGAGAGAGACATGTGTGAGAGAAGCATTGATTGGTTGCCTCCTGTATGTACCCAAACTAAAGATTGAACCCTCAACCTAGGTATATGCCCTGACTGGGGTGGAATCTCCAAACTTTTGGTGAATAGGACAGTGTTCCAGCCAACTGAGCCACGTGGCTAGGTCTGCATTAACATTATTAATAGTTTAGAAATAATCCAATTTAGGGAGTGATATAGATAGTAATCAATAGGCATACATATTCACTCATTATTTACACAATGAAAAATTCATTGTAAAGATATTATGCTTTTAGTATTTATTTCTACATTACTTTATAATGTTGCCTTGAGCCTATCATTACTAGAAGAGAGGTTTTAAAAGAAGATGTTGTGTAAGTTTAAAATAATAACATTAGCATTCTTTACTTTTCATATAGTGAAGGAATTCTTAACACCTTAGAAATAAATATACATAAATGGAGAATTATGGACTATGTTGGGATGATGATGTGTTGTTTGATACTTCATTTACTCATTTAATAAACATTTATTGAGCACCTATGGACTATGATCTTAAAAGAGGCTTAAATAATTATAAACTTGTTTATATCTTAAAGAATGTACCACAGGAAATTGCAGGGCATCTAGTATTCCTCACCTTTAGCTATTAAGTATTACCAGTTCCTATCAATTATTATGAGAACTAAAAATGCCTTCTCAAATTTTTTTAATTTTTTTATTTTTTTATTGTTCAACTTCAGGTGTTGCCATTCCCCCCTATAACTCTGCCCTGCTCTACCCACCTGCATCTCCCACATTTAGTCCTCCCCCACTGCCATGACCTTCTCAAATTTTTGAATTTCAGTGACGCTAACATTGTTAAGGACTGTTTGATTATTTAAAGGTGAGTCTATTTGTAGTTCAGTTTGTCCTTTATTATACATTATATTTCACCATAACATAAGTTAGTGGTTTCAGAAATCAGTCAGTGATTGATTATAAATGAAGTTACAACATTTAGTCAGCTAAGGATATCAGAAATCTGGTGAGAAGTGTTTCAATAAGTAAATTAGAAAACTGAAAGTTGTATTGTGGGATGGAGGGTAAATTAATTGTGCAATGTAACAGAGCCTGTCAGTAACAGCACACTTTTTATAAGCCCAGACTGTATTTCTGTGCACTGGAAATATTGTTCTAAATCTCTTGTGCATAACAACTGATTTTTCTTCTTATCAATAACAGCCAAGGAGATTAAAAAAGAAAACTGATTAGCATTGTACTTTTTCTATGTTGTGTTTAAAATTAATTTACAGCTGCTTTTATTTTACTTTTTATTTTTCTCTTTCCAATACTGTGAATATCTTTTCTTAAGTACTTGCTGTTTCTTTGTAATCACCGCATGTTGTCTTTTTACTGGCTTCCTGAATCCTGCCGTATTGCTTTTTGCCTTTCTTTCTTTAATCTTTCCTCTTATGTTTAATTTTTAAAGTCTTTGCTCTTCATCTTTCTTTCAGTCTTTTCAGTTTCTCTCCCTTCCTTTGATTTCCTCATGAATGATACTTCTTCTTAACATTGTGCTACTTCATTGATTTTCTTGTTTTATCTTTTTTAGTTGTAAGATTTTCATTTTATGTAAGGACAACCCACTTTGCATCTCCATACTGAATTAAAAAGAGAAGATACTGCTAAGTTATCTGTATTAAATGAGAAAACAACAACAACAATACTTAGTCAGACTAATTGTGTGGATACTGAAAGATTTATGAAACATTTTCTTCTTTTTTTCTTTATTTGTTTTTTAAAATAAAGCTCAAATAATTGATGTGCTGCTGATATACAGCAAATTCAGTTACTTTTTATCATACACTAACTCTAACTGTATACAAAATATACTTTTGAGACAAATATTTATTGTAATTATATCAATTTTGCCTTTTATAAAATCTTTAGGATTAACTGTAATACATTTATAATACTATTATAAGCACATATCAAAGGCATAATAAAAAACAAGATCATGATGAAGTTGTTTTATCCCCAAATTATGATACTTTATCTGTCCACAAATATTCAATAAATTTAGTTTAATATATGCTAGATTTTAATATTAATATCCATTTATCTTAAAATTTAAGGAAGATCTGAAGAAAATCCATAAACTAAATTTTCCTCAACTAGGATGCTTCTTGGTTTATGGGTCTGTCTTCAGGAATTCTAAGAAACCACTAAGATAGCATTCTAGATAGTCATTTTTCACAGAGGGAGAGAAACAGATAAGTACTATAAGGAAAAACAGACATGCATGAAATCTAGGACGTATCATTTCTGCTTCAAAAAAGGGAGACATTTTTTGAGGGACATTCTATAGTTGAAGAAAGAGAGACCAAGGGAGACTAAGAGACTTGCCTTAGTTCACTCAGAGAAAAAAGCAGAGTTAGGAATTAAATTCAGATTTATTTTATTGATTACCTTTCTTCTCATTTTTCTTATTTATATATCTGCTGAGTATAATTACTGTTCATACTCAAGCTTGATTTTATAGTTTATTCAAAAGGCAAAATATATTCTCAAATTGTTATTGCTGCTTATGATAGCTTTATATGTATATGTTTATATAAACATTAAATATATAAAATTGTTATTTATAAGTAACATTATTATATAGTGCATTGGTGTGTTAAACAATAGTTCTTTTTTCATTAATTTTATTGAATAACCATTAGTGAAGTTTACTATTCTTAAAATTAATTGATATAGTTTTTTTCCCTGTCATATGATTATTTTAAAATTCTTATGGGCTCTTTTGGATAATGTTGTGTTATCTGTTGGATTCTTTTTGCCTACAGTTGGAATAGTTTACATTTGTTATGCTCAACAAAGAGACTTATTAAGTATATAGGTAATACATAGAATTTTAGAGATACATATCAAATATATTAAAAATGAACTATTTTCTGACAATGGTGCACTTTAGAAATAGTAATAGTATTTTAACAGTATATTTCATAAGAAAATCTTGAAAGGAACTTTCCCTAAATAATATTTTAACCTATTTTTTATTGTATTCTAATTAGGGCAATGAAAGTTTCCTTGCTAATTTTCAAATTTTAGAGTATTAATCCTTTGTTAAAACCAACTGGAGATTTTTAAAAACTTTCTTTTGAAAACATGCCCTACTTGAGGCACCCAGGTGAAAATCTTGTAAATCTAGTTTGACATTACATATATATATGTGTGTGTTTTTTCCTTTATGTTTTTCATTTTATTTTATTTTTTAAAATTATTTTATTGTTCAATTACAGTTGTCTATATTTTCTCCTCATCCCTCCTCCCCCAGCCCCTCCAAACCCACCTCCCTCCCTTGCTTCCACCCTCCCTCTTGGTTTTGCCTATGTGTCCTTTATAATAGTTCCTGAAATATGTGTGTTTAAAATGCACTCTTGGTGTTCCTAATATATTGTGATTTATACCTTTCCTCAATGTATATAAATAATTTATGAAATATGGTTTTATAATCATAAATATCACCTGGGAACTATTGTAAGAAATGCATATGTTTGGGCCCCAAACCAGACTTTTTGAATCACACACAATGTGGGATATGTGGTCAGTAATCTACGTTTCAATAAACTTTTCAAGAGATTACAATGCAGCCCATGTGCAATTTCAGTTTATTTATATGGACTTCCTCCTTGATTAAAATATTTTTTCTTATTTTTAAAAAATATTCATAATATATATTATTTAGGGTGATAGTATTCAATAGCACCTATAGTTTGTAAATCCATATATTATTTATCATTGGCTGCCATAACAAAATACCATAGACTAAGTTGCTTAAACAATAGAAACATATTTGTCATAGTTCTAAAAGATGGAAGTTCAATATAAGAGTGCCAACATGGTGAGTTCTAGTTAGAGTTTTCTTCCTGGCTTGCCTTCTCACTGTTTCCTTACATAGTGGGGACAAGGGAGAGAGAGAGAGAGTGTGTGTGTGTGTGTGTGTGTGTGTGTGTGTGAGAGAGAGAGAGAGAGAGAGAGAATATCATGTATCTGGTATCTCTTCCTATAATCCCACTCTTTTTATAATCCCAATCTTTTTATAATCAAGCAACGGGATGGCACTAATCCCATCACGTGAGCCCCACCCTCATTAAATCATCTAAACTTAATTACCTCCTAAAGTCCTCATCTCCAAATAACATCACATTGGGGATTTGAGGGGGGATTTCACACTTCAGTCCATAGCAATACAATTTCTTATATAAAACAAGAGATAATACTAAAATAAAAGGACTTCGGAGTCTAGTTCTTAGTCATAATTCATTCCTTAAGTAATAGTTCACATCTTTAATTTTAGCTTCTGCATTTGGAAATACAGTAAAAATATAAACTATATGTGGGTTAGGATTGTTGGGAAATTCAAATGTAATAAATGTGTGAAAGACTGGTATGTAGACCACATCACTGTATAACTATAATAAAAGGTTATTATTATATTTAAGCAGTATATTTTATTGTAAGTCAGCTGCCTGTAATCAGTAACTATAAGCCCATCTAAGTAATGAACCACATGATACCTAAATACTATATTGATTGGAGTGATAGGTTACTGGCAGTCATGAAGGAACATTGAACATGCTCAAAGAAATTATCCAGATTACTCTACTTTCTACCTGATACAGAAACCTACTCTAGAGAATATCAACCTTGAAATGCATGCCATCAGTTCCTTTATTATTCAGCATATTCCAGAGTAAAAGAAACAATAGGATGTATGTGTGTGTGGTAGGGGAGAGAGAGAGAGATTGATTTACTTTAAGAAATTGGGTACTGACAATTCTGATATCTGTAGACCAGGTTCCCAGGCTGGAGAGCCTTGGAAGATTTGATGTTGAAACTCAAGTATGAAAGCACTTTGGAGGCAGAGCTCTTTCTTTATCAGGAGATCTCAGTCTTTTTTTTTCCTTTAAGACTTTTGACAAGTTGAATGTGGCCCACCCACATTATGGAGGCTAATCTGCTTTACCCAAATGTTAACACCATCTAAGTAGTACCTCCATGGTGACATCTAGACTGGTGTTTGATCAAATATCTAGTAACCAGAGGCTAGCAGATTTGACAAATGAAATTAACCATCATACCATTCCTTAACCTTTATAATTTTGAAATGATATGAACATGACATATAATAAACTGATATAAGAGGTCTATCTAGAAGGTATCCAGCTATGTAATATGAAAAAATAAAGACATTTATTGAGGAATATTCAAGATACAAGAAACACTGTACATAGAACAATAACATCTCAGTCCCTTTCAAAGTAGGCACCTTGGGACCTCACACAGTTCTCCCAATTGCCATCAGATGCCCCATTTATTTTCCTGAATCTTATCAACGTACTCAAATCCCTTCCTTTTCAAAGGTGATTTTAATTTTTGGAAAAGCCAGAAGTCACAGGGTACCAAATATGGGCTATAGAAGGGATGAGTCACCTGGCTGATTTGATGTTTCACCAAAACACTCTGCATGAGACATGATGCATGAGCAGGCATGTTGCTGTGATGAAGCTACCAATCACTAGTTGCCCATAGCTGCAGACTTCTGAATCATCCAAATAGTTTCTGGGAAGAAATGTTCAAGCTTAATGCAAAATTTGATGCAGATTCCTTGCTCTACTTGCTCAGTCATTTTGAATGTGATGGCTCACTCAATGACATCTACTGCCCCCACTGACTAGTAATACAGTGAAGTCCTCATTGTTTATGCATGTGCATTCTAGTCCACTCTCCTTGGCTGCCAGGTTACATTGATATAGAACAAACCATTCTTATTATATTAACAACGGCTGGACTTTTCTGGACAGGCTTTATATATGTAAATCAATGAATGGATAAATAGAAAAACGCAGTTCAATACCAGATACATTACCTTTATTTATTCCTTAATTTAAAAAGATTCAACTTCCTCTCAATTTTGTGGAAATTTTAGAAACAGAGCAGCTAACAGAAGTATGTGTAGAGTGCATTGATTCAAAGTCATAGTAATGTATCACAGAGCTCTTTTTTTTTTTACCTTAGCCGACATGATTATCACATCAAGCAAAATACACAAACTAAGGAAAGGTTAACTACTATGTTGAATGTCTGATTTGAAATCCAACAAAATTTTTTGGCACAGTGGTTTGAGTACAGCAACATGAAAATTAATGGGGTGGACAAAAATCTTGCTCTCAAGTTTCAGAAGAGTTGTACAAGTGTGAATGAAAATGACAATTAAAAAAACATTAATTCACTTCTCCTCTCACATCCCTGCCTTCTTACCCCCATTGCCTGCGTATGGTTTGAAACTTGCTTGGTGGGGTAGTCATTATCTGTGTTCAGCTGTTTGTACAAGATGGTGGTGGTATGGTTGATCTTACATTCATCTCCTCCCAAAACCAAACCAGAGATATAATTAAGTTAAAGAACAATCACCCTAGTTAACCAACTAATGACTAGCTGAAGAGGAGTCTTATAACCAAGGATTTGTAGAAGAAGCCACATCAAGACTGCATCTACAGAGCAGCTTGCACACCATAGACAGGTTGAGCCTCACAGTTAGCCAGTCTGAGGCTCTATCCCATGCATGAATGGAACAACAGCAATTAAGATTCAATTACATCAGAAGAGCCCACATTACCTTCAAAGGCGACAATCCTAGAACACCCAGCTCAGGAGATAAAGGGGACCGCTCCACTGGATCCTCCAGAACGTCCACTACATAGCGTCACCCCGTGAAGACTGGGAGTCATAGTAGATGTACATACATAGTAAGAAACACAAAGCAGCAGCCAAAATAGGGTGACAAAGAATCAGGCTCCAAGGGAAAGAAAAGAAGAAATCTCCAGAAAAGAGCTAAATGAAATGGAGGCACGCAATATATCAAACATAGAGTTCAATATAATGGTTATAAGCAGGCTCAAGGAACTTAATGAGAACCACAGCAACATGAAAAAGAACGTAGAAACCATGAAAGAGAACCAGTCAGAAATGAAGAATACTATATATGACATCAATAATACACTGGAAGAAATAAAAAAGTAGGTTGAATGAAGTAAAGGATAGAATCAACAATTTGGAACACAAGGTAAAAAAATTAAGCAGTGACAAAAAAAGAATGAGGATAGTTTAAGGGACCTTGGGACAACATGAAACATAACAACATCTGCATCATACAGTACCAGAAGAAGAGAGAGAGCAAGGGATTGAAAACCTAGTTGAATAAATAATGACTGAAAAGTTCCCTAACTTGGTGAAGGAAAAAGACATACAAGTTCAGGAAGCATAGAGAATCCCAAACAAGATGAACCCAAAGCCTATGCCGAAACACATCATAATTAAAACAACAAAGGTTAAAGACAAAGGGAATGACTTTAAAACAACAAGAGAAAAATCAGTCAATTACCCACAAGGGAACTCCCATAAGACTGTCAGCTGATTTTCCAGAGAAATATTTCAGGTCAGAAGAGATTGGCATGCAGTATTCCAAGTGATAAAAAGCAAGGACCCACATTTAAAATTGAAGGAGAAATAAAAAGTTCCCAGACAAGAAAAACATAAATTTGTTAACACCAAACCAGTATTACAAGAAACATTAAAGGGCCTGCTTTTAGAAGAAAGAGGAGGGGGCAGGGAAGGAGAAGAGAAGAAGAAAACAAAACAACAAAAAGTATCAAAGTTAAAAGAATAAAGTGGCAATAAATACATACATATCAATAGTCTATTTATATTTTTTAAGTTTTTTATTTTTTATTTTATTTCTTTATTTTTAGAGAGAGGGGAAGGGAAGGAGAAAGAGGGAGGGAAACATCAATGTGTGGTTGCCTCTCACATGGCCCCCACCAGGGACCCAGCCCACAACCCAGGCATGTGCCCTGACTGGTAATCCAACTGCGACCCTTTGGTTCACAGCCCACACTCAGTCCACTGAGCTACACCAGCTGGGGCTCAACAGTCACTTTAAATGTAGAGGGCATACATACTCCAATTGGAAGATCTAGTGTAGCTGTATTGATAAGAAAGCAAGAGCCATCCCCAAAAGATATTTTATGCAAATAGCAATGAAAAAACCAGCTGGGGTAGCAATACATATATGACAAAAATTGACTTTAAAACAGAGGCTATAGTAAGAGACAAAGAAACTCACTACATAATGATAAAAGGAGCAATACAGCAAGAGGATATAACTACTGTAAACATTTATGTACTAAACATAGTAGCACCTAAATAGGTAAAGCAAATCTTGATGTACATAAAGGGAGAAGTTGACAGTCATACAGTCATAGTAGGGTATTTTAACATCCCCATTGACATTAATGGAAAGGTCTTCCAGACAGCAGATCAACAAGGAAATGGTGGGCTTAAATGACCCACTAGATCAGGTGGATTTAATGGATATCTTCAGAGCACTTCACTCCAGAGAAGATAAATACACATTCAAGTGCATATGGAATATTTGAGGATAGACCATATGTTCAGACACAGAAAGCAGCACAATAAGTTTAAGAACATTGAAATCATATCAAGTATCATTTTTGATCATAATGGTATGAAACTTGAAATCAATCACAAGAAAAAAATACACAAAGACATGGAGGCTAAGTAACATGTTACACAATGAATTAGTAAATGATATCAAAAGATACTTTGAAACAAATGGCATGAGAATACAACAACCCACAATCTATATGAAAAAGCAGTCCTAAGAGGGAAATTCATGGCATTACAGAACTACCTGAGGAAACAAGGAAAATCTCAAACAATCTTAAGTTTCACTTACAAGTGCTGGGGAAAAAATAAAAAAACAACAAAAAAGGACATTGTGAATTGAAGGAAGGAAATTATAAAGATCAAAGAAGAAATAAAAGAAAAAGTATAAAAATACAAAAGATAAATGAAAACAAAAGCTGTTTTTTTAAAAGATAAACAAGATTAACAAACCACTAGCCATATCACTGTGAAAGAAAGAGGATTCAAATAAATGAAATTGGAAATGAAAATGGAGATTTAACAACTGACACTAAAGAAATAAAAAGGATGGTGAGAAACATGAAAAACTACATTGCAACAATGTAGACTTGCAATAATCTAGAAGGAATGGACACATTTCTAGAAATATAGTCTTACAAAATTGAATCAGGGACTTTTATGGGCAGATTACAACTGGTGAAACTGAAGCAATAATAAAAAATTTCCCAGCAAACAAAAGTTCTGCACCAGATGGCTTCACAGGAGAATTTTACCAAACTTTCAAAGAACCAACACTTATCCTTCTCAAAATATTCCAAAAAAATTCAAGAGGAAAGAAAACTTATGTACCCAGCATTGTCCTGATGTCAAAACCAGATAAAGACACTACAAAGAGAGAAAATTATAGACCAATATCTCTCATGAACATAGATGTTAAATTCCCCAATAGAATATTCACAAACTGGATCCAGCAATATGTTTAAAAGATTATGCATCATGATCAATTGGGACTTATTCTGGGGATGTAAGGTTAGTAAAATATACTCAAATCAGTTAACATAATATATCACATTTTTAAAAAGATAAAAAACACATGATCATATCAATAGATGCAGAAAAGAATTTAGAAAATTCAACACCCATTTATGATAAAAAAACACTCAACAAAGTGGGAATAAAGGGGACATAACTTCAATGTATTATAGGTCATATATGACAAACCCATGCAAACATCATACTTAGCAAATTTACAAGCATTCCCTTAAGAATGGGAACAAGACAAGGATGTCCCCTTTTATCACCCGTATTCAACCTTGTATTGGAACCCTTGTCTGAGCAATCAGACAAGAAGAAGAAATAAAAGTCATCCAACTGGATATGAGGAGGTAAAAATATAATTATTTGCAGACGACATGATACTACTGTCCATGGAAAACCCCAAAGACTTCACCAAAAGGCTTCTAAGTCCAATTAATGAATTTCTCAAAGCATCAGGACACAAAATCAATATTCAGAAATTGGTTGCCTTTCCATGCAACAATAATGAAACTACCAGAAAGAGAAATGAAGAAAACCTCTGATTTACTATTGCAGCAACAGCAAAAAATAAGGTATTTTGGATTAATTTAACCAAGTCAGTGAAAGTCCTGTATTTGGAAAACTATAGGACATTGAGGAAAGAATTCAAGGAAGATACAAATAAATTTGAGCATATACCATGTTCATGGATTGGAAGAATAACATCACTACATATGCATACTATCTAAACAATCTATAAATTCACTTCAATTTCTATTAAAGTACCAATGACTTATTTCACAGATCTAGAATAAATATTTTAAAATATATGAAATCAAAAAGAGCCTGAAAAGCCTCAGAAATTTTGAGAAAGAACAAAATTGTAGGTATCACAATGCCTGATATCAAACTATAGTATAAGGCCATTATAATAAAAACAGACTGGTACAGGTATAAGAACAGGCATACAGACCAGTGGAACAGAATAGAGATCCCAGAAATCAACTCACTCTTACATGATGAATTAATATTTGACAAAGTAAACAAAGGAAAATAATGGGTAAGGATAGACTCTTCATAAATAGTTGAGACTCTTCACAATTGTTGCTAAAATTGGATATACTAGTTACATGCAAAATAATGAAAATGAAACTAGACCATCTATTTAAACCATGCAGAAGAATACACTCAAAATGTTAAAAGACTTAAATGTAAGTCACAAAACCATAACAATCCTAGATCAAAACTTAGGCAGTAAAATCTCAGAAATCTCTAATGACAATATTTCCCCAAATCTATTTCCTAGGACAGGGAAATAAAGGGGAAAACAAATCAATAGGACTACATCAAACTAAAAAGCTTCTGCACAGCCAAAGAACCCATCAAAAAATTAACACAAGACCAATTGTATGGGAGAACATATTTGTCGATGATACTTCTAATAGTTTAATTTCCAATATATGTAAAGAACGTATATAACATGAGGTGGACAAACAATCCAATTAAAAATTGGGGCCAAAGACATGAAAGGGACTCCAAGGAGGCCATGCAGAGGGCCAATAGACCTGAAAAAAATGCTCAATGTCACTAATCATCAGAGTGGTGGAAATTAAAACCACAATGAGATACTGCCTCACACCTGTCAGAGTGGTTTTCATCAATAAATCAACAAACAACAAGGGCTGGCAAGGATGTGGATAAAAGGGAACACTAGTGCACTATTGGTAGGAAATGCAGACTGATGCAGCAACTGGGAAAACAGTATGGGCTTTCCTAAAAACAAATTAAAAATGGAAATGTCTTTTTACAAGTGATTCCACTTCTGGGAATATATCCTAAGAAATCTGAAACATCAATTCAAAAGAATATATATATATCTCATTGTTCATAGCAGTGTTATTTACAATAGCCCAAGTGCCCATCAGTACATGAATAGATTAAAAAGCTGGGGTACATTTAGGCAACAGAATACTGTGCATCCATAAGAATGCAGCCATTAAGAATTTATTAATTATTTTTATTGTTGTTCAAGTACAGTTATCTCCATTTTCATCCTATCATGACCGCCCACCCCACCCATACTCACACCCTACCCTCAAACCCACCCCTTCTAGCTTTATCCATGTGTCCTTCATATATGTTCCTTGATGGCCTCCCCTATTATCCTTCTCCCCTGTCCTTTCTGGGAACTGTCAGTTTGTTCTTTATTTCAATGTCTCTGGTTGTATTTTGCTGCCTTGTTTATTTAATTGATTAGGTTCCACTTATAGGTGACCTCATATATCTTTCACTGCCTGGCTTGTTTCACTTAGCATAATGCTTTCCATTCCATTCATGCTGTTGTGAAAGGTAGGGGCTCCTTCTTTCTTTTTGCTGCATAGTATTCCCTTGTGTAAATGTACCACAATTTTTTGATCCATTCATTTACTGATGGGCACTTAGGTTGCTTTCAGTACTTGGCTATCATCAATTGTGCTATTATACACATTGGGGTGCATAGGTTCTTTTGGATTGCTGTTTCAGGATTCTTAGGGTATAATACAAATAGTTGTATTTGTGGGTCAAAAGGCAGTTCCAGTTTTAGATTTTTGAGGAAATTCCATACTGTTTCCCACAGTGGCTGCACCAGTTTGCATTCCCACCAACAGTGCAGTCGGGTTCCTTTTTCTCCACATCTCTCCAGTACTTGTTGTTTGTTGATTTGTTTATGATGGCCATTCTCATTGGTGTGAAGTGGTATCTCATTATGGCTTTAATTTGCATCTCTCTGATGGCTAGTGATGCTGAGCATTTTTTTCCCATCTCTGGGCCCTTTATATATCTTCCTCGGAGAAATGTCTATTCTGGTCATTTCCCCATTTGTTAATTTGTGGCGGGGCTCCACCCACAGAGCCCCATCCATCTGTTATGGATGAGAATAAAACTACCAAAACATGATCTGCTTGGGGAGGAAAGGTGGCCAATCTCTCAAAGGAGAAGGGCCAAGAGCCTCTTCCTCAATGGGCTTTTATTGGGTTGTTTGGAATAGGAATACAGACTCTTTAATCATTATCAGGCAGTAAGGATCAAACAATAGATAACATACAAAGAACTCTGAGGGCCTATTTTGAATCAGGGTCAGATAGCTAAGAAGCAATAAAACTTTGAGGAACAAAATCACTTCTTGCTCAGAGCTTTATCATTTAAATGAGAGCACTCTTAGCAAAGCAGGTTTCACAGGACTTTACAAATTCTCTTATTCCAGATCCCCGGGGGAGCCACTCTGGCCAGCGCAGGGCTGCATCACCCTCCATCATAGTTTCAGGCTTAAGTGGATTAGAGCCAGGAAGCAAGAGATAAGGAAGACTTCTGCCAGACAGAAATGGGGACTCAGGCTATGTCAGAATAGGTGGGGGGTGAGGGTCCATCACTCCCTCTTTGCTGCAGCCCCCCCAAGTCCTTCCATAAGGGCCTTCCAAGTGGTCATGCCTGGCTTAGGTCGCCCCTCCCTTGAGGGTCTTACCCTTCATTGGCTAACCGACCAAGCATTGGGGGCAGATATGGATGAAGCAGAAGCGGCACTCCTGCCAGGGAGATAAGCTTTGTCTCCTTAGTGGCTCAGGTCCTCATGACAGAACAGACCCAGATGAAACAGGTCCCTGGGGCTCTTACTCAGCCTAGCCATGGCATGGGGGTTACAGGTCCTGAAACCAGGTGGAACAGTTCCCAACGTTAATTGAGTTATTTGTCTTCCTGGAGTGGAGCTCAGTGAGTTGTTACACCATCATATCATATGAAAACAGGTGAAAACAGAAGTGGTGAAAGCCAACATCCTTGTCTTGTTCACAATCTTAGTGGGAAAGAATTTAATTTCTGCCTGTTGAGTATGATGCTAGCAGTATGTTTCCAGTATATGACCTTTATTATGTTGAGGAATGCTCCCTCTAATCCCACTTTGCTGAGTGGTTTTTTTTTCTATCATAAATGGGTATTGTACCTTATCAGATGCTTTTTCTACATCTATTTATATGATCATGTAATTTTTGTCTTTTGTTTATGTGATATATTATGTTTATTGACTTGAGAATGGTGTACCATCTTTACATCCCTAGAATGAATCCCATTTGATCATGGTGTATTATCTTTTTAATGTATTCCTGGATGCATTTTGCAAATAATTTGTTGAGGATTTTGGCATCTATGTTCATCAGTGATATTGGCCTATAGTTTTCTTTCTTTGTTGTATATTTATCTGGTTTTGGAATTAATATGGTGATGGCTTCATAAAAGGAGTTTGGGAGTCTCCCCTCTTCTTGGATTCTTTGTAATAGTCTGAGATGGACAAGGGTTAGCTTTTCCTTAAATGCTTTGTAAAATTCTCCTGTGAAACTATCCAGTCTGGGTCTTTTGTGTGCTGGCAATTTTTGATTACTGCTTTGATTTCATTAACTGTTATTGGTCTGTTCATACTTTCTGTTTCTTCTTCATTCAGTTTTGGGAGATTATATTTCTCTAGAAATTTGTCCATTTCACTGAGGTTTTCAAATTTCTTGGCATATAGTTGTTCATAGTAATTTTCTTTAATCCTTTGTATCTCCTTGGTATCAGTTGTAATCTCTCCTTTTTTGTTTCTAATTGTGTTTATTTGGGTCCTCTCTCTTTTTTTCTTGCTATGTCTGCTTAACGGCTTGTCGATTTTATCTTATCAAAGAACCAGCTCCTGGATTTATTGATCCTCTGGATTGTTGTTTTAGTGTCTATGCTATATAATTTTGCTCTGACCTTGTTTTCTTCTTTCCTTCTACTAGCTCTGGGTTTTGTTTGTTGTTGTTCCTCCAGTTCTTGTAGTTGTAAGGTTAGGTTGTTTATTTGAAACGTTTCCATCCTTTTTAGGTAGGCTTGTATTGCTATGAACTTCCCTCTCTGGACTGCCTTTCTTGTGTCCCATTAGTTTTGCACTATTTTATGCTCATTTTCATTTGTTCCCAGAAATTTTTTGATTTCTTCCTTGATCCCATTCTTAACCCATGCTATTCAATCTCCATGATTTTGAGTGTGTTTGGGTGTTTTCCTTGAGGTTGGTTTCTATTTTCAGTCCCTTGTGGTCAGAGAAAATATTTGATATGATTTGCATTTTCTTGAATTTGTTGAGGCTGGTTTTGTGTACTGTTATGTGGTCTCTGTTTGAAAATATTCTATATGCATTTGAAAAGAATGTGTATTTTGCTTCTTTGGGATGAAAGGTTCTATATGTATATCAGTTAAATTCATTTGATCTAGGGCATTGTTCAATGTCACAATATCCTTGTTGATATTTTGTTTGGAAGATCCATCCCTTTTTGGTATTGATGTGTTAAAATCTACTAGTATAAGTCTTTTGCTTTCTCTGTTTTTCTTGAAGTCCTTCAAGATTTTCCTTGTATATTTGATTGCTCCTATGTTGGGTGCATGTATGTTTGCAGTGTTTGTCTTCTTGGTGAATTCTTCCCTTGAGTATTTTGAAGTGTCTTTCACTGTCTCTTTGTGGCTTTTGTTTTGAAGTCTGTTTTGTCTGACATAAGTATTGCTACTGCAGCTTTTTTTTACCTGTCCATTTGCTTGGAGTATTTTTTCCCTC